>CM057459.1:738642500-738905000 GCA_016271365.2 Neoceratodus forsteri | reverse complement strand
TGTCAAAAGTGAACAAAAAGCTTTGATTGACAGTTTGCATTTATCCCACATATGTGGGATAAATCTAGAAGTAGTTAGATTTATTCCACATATGTGGAAATAAATGGATTTATTCAATAGCTTTTGGTCTCACACCCTATTCATAAATATATATATATAATATATATATGTGTGTATATATATATATATATATATAATGTATGTTGTATATATATGTATGTGTGTATATATATAATGTATGTATATATAATAAATATGTATATATGTATATGTATGTATGTGTATATATATATATAATGTATATGTATATAGAATGTATATATATATAATGTATATGTATGCATATATATAATGTATATGCGTGTATATATATAAAATGTATATGTATGTATATATAATGTATGTGTGTGTGTGTATATATATATAAAATGTATATGTGTATGTATGTATATGTATGTGTATAATGTGTATATATAATGTATATGTATATATAGATATAATATGTGTGTGTGTGTGTGTGTATATATATATATATATATATATATATATATGTATGTGTGTGTATATATATGTGTGTGTGTGTATATTATGTGTGTATGTGTATAATATACTAAAATGTATCAAAATAACCCCAAAATGCACCACAAAGCATGAAAAGTCCTGTTGCTTCTGGGGACCTAGGTGGCCCCAGACCCCATCCTTTTATAATTGTTCTGAACACCCACAACATTTTAAAATGTGTCACCCTGTGCTGCCTGTGGGGTACTTGTGCTACTTCCTAGTACCTAAGAAATAAAAGGGCATGCGCCCAACTGTCAATTTCGCAAATACGATGTCAGCCCTATTAGCATATGGTTTCATCATGTTAACATGGTACATTCTTTCTGTCTGTCTTCTTCAGGTAACTCTATGATATAGTTCACATCATTTACCTTCCTAACTACTTTGTACGGTCCTGCCTACTCAGTCTGCAGCTTGTCTTTCCGGACCGGAATAAGGACCATGACTTCCTGACCCACCATGCATGAGCGAGCTCTGGCTCTGCAGTCGTACTACACTCTTTGTTTCTATTGGGCAGCTGCCAGGTCGCTCTGGGCTGTCCCCATAAGCTCTTTCAGGCTTTCCCTAAATCTAAGGACATAATCCACTATGGGAGTGCCCTGGGTGGCGTGCTTGTCTTCCCAGTCCTCCTGGATCAAGTCTAGGGGCCCACGTACCTGGTGTCCATACAAGAGCTCAAGGGGAAATCCTGTCAACTCTGGGTACCTCCCTGTATGCAAACAACAGGTGGGAAGGTATTCCCAGTGCCTCCCATGCTGTTCAGCAAACGCTTGGAGCACTGACTTCAGGATACCGTGAATCTTTCCACAAGCCCATTGTCTTGAGGGTGATAAGGTGTCGTCGCCTCTGCACCACCCACACCTTCTCCCACAAACATTTCACCGGGTCCAACATGAAGGAACCCCTTGATTGGTGATAACCTCCTGTGGAAACCCAACACAGGAGAAAATCCAAGTAAGGACTCTGTCACTTTGTCTGTCCTCAGTAAGGATAGGGCGACTGCCTCTGGGTATCGGGTGGCATAATCCACCACAGTCAGAATGAACCTTTTCCCGGAGGAGCTGGGGGTATTTAAAGGCCCCACAATATCCATTCACACCCTCTGGAATGGCTGCTCCACTATGGGCAATGGAATTAGGGTGGCTTGGGTTTTCTTACCTGCCTTCCCTATTTATTGGCAATGGTGACAAGACCTGGAATACTCCTTCACCTACTGGGTGAAGTTGGGTCAATAGAAATTCTGGGCCAACCACTGCGTAGTGCATGCGATTCCCAGATGACCAGACAAGAGAATATCATGTGCAATCTTGAGCAACTGCTCACAATACCCCTGGGGAATGACAAGCTGCCTGCCTATCACCCCTCCCTCTGTATTCACATCTTGAGTATACATCAGTCCATTTTCCCAATAAATTTTATGTTTACTGTCACCTCCCTGTGCTCTGTCAGAGTCTGCCCAAACCCTCAGCTTCTGTAGACTAGGGTCACTTTTCTGAGCAGCTGCAAACTCCCTACTCATTACCAAAGCATGGGACAGGTCCCCTTCAGTCTCTAAACTAGGGTACCTAGCACTAGAGTCAGGGCTCTCAAGATCACTGTCATCCCTAACCCTCTGACAATAGGTCACCCCTCCCTCTTCGGAGTAACCCTCCATAGCGGTGTGGTTAACTGCTACTGGGGAAATATCTACCCCTTTTTCATTAGTTTCCACATCAGGAGACACAGGCTGGGGAATCAGCCTCCCAGGGATTTCCACACTGGCTTCTGTGGGGTCCAGGGAACTACAATTTCCCCTTCCTGCTTGGCTACGGGTAACTGCACACACCATCCCCTGTTTGAGATTGTTGCCAAGGATGACGTCAGCTGCTAACATTTTGGCTACAGCCACCTGTTGCACAGTTCCCCCTGTTTCACCCCAGTCTAGGAGAACACTAGTGAGGGGCAATGTTTTCTCCTCACCAGTAAAGTCTTGTACAGTTACAAATTCATTGGGTATAAGCTGATCAGGCTCTACCAGATCCACTTTTACCAATGTCAGGGATGCCCCTGTGTCCCTTAACCCTTGTGTCTGTATACCATTCATCGTGACTGGGTGCATGTGTTCCCTCATGTTCACAGGCATGCTTCCAGGGACACACAAATAACCCACTTCTTTCCAGGACCCATGTGGTATACTGCTTGCCCTTTTAGGACACTGTCTGACAATGTGCCCAGTTTCTTTACAAACCGAACTTTCGTTTCTTTTCTCAGAGAAATCTTTTCTCTGAAACCTGGAGCTAACTGGTTTCGGTGGAGGCAGTGAGGGTTTTAGCTGCCCTGAAGGCACGCTCTTCCCTTTCTGTGCTGCCACGCCTGTCCCATTCGCTCTCAGAGCAGGTCTGCTCTTGGCATAGTGGTCTGAGAGTTCAGCAGCCTCTTTTACTGTTTTGGGATCTCGGTCCTCCAGCCAGGTTTTCAGCTCTGCTGGGCATGCCCCAAAGAACTGTTCTAACAAAATATCATTTTCAATTTTATCTACAGACTTTGCTTCAATTCTGTCCCACCAACATTTTAAAAACTGATGTTGTTTCGTGGCTAGCTCCTCATAGCTCATATCAGGACTTCTCCTGAGCGTACAGAATTTAGCTCTGTATGCTTCTGCAGTTAAATCAAACTTTTTTAAAAGTGCAGCTTTAAGTTTGCTGTAATCATTACTGTCCTCATTGTCCATTTGACCCAGTGCATCCCGAGCTTTCCCGGTAAGTAGCGGGGATAGCTGGAAGCTCCAGGACCCTCTAGGAATTTTAGCCTGAATACAAACTTTTTCAAAGGAATTTAAAAAGGCATCCATATCCTCCCCCTCTTTAAATTCAGCTATCGATTTGGAATTCAATTTGTAACCCAGTCCTGTAGTTCCAGTTAAACCCAAGCCACTTACCTGCTCTGGTGCTGGTGGTTGGAGTTGTAGTTTCTCCAGCTCATGTTGCCTCTGGCACTCACGCTTCTCATGGTCCACCTCTCACTGTTCTCGCTCCCTCTTCTCCTCTGTGGCTCGTCTCTCTCACTCTGCTTCTCTCTGTTCTCACTCCCTCTTCTTCTCTGTGGCTTGCTGGTGCTCACGCTCTTCACGGTCAGCCTCTCGCTGTTCTTGCTCCCTCTTCTCCTCTGTGGCTCCTTTCTCTCGCTCAGTGTCTCTCTGGAGCTCCAGCTTCATTTTGCGCAACTCAATCTGCAGCCTGAGTGCTTCTGACTCCAGAATGCTGGTGAACTTTCCCTGCTGCTGTGGCCCTTCATTGGCACTGGCCCTGCTGTCATCCTCACTGGATCTGGACACTGCACTGGCCGCTGGCCCCTCCATGCTCAAGGTTTGGTCTTTTACAGTTACAGTCTGACTCAATGCTCTGGGCATCTGCTGCCATCAGGGCATCCATGAGGTTCTGCTTGGTGGCTCTCACCTCGTACAGGACTCCTCTGTCCTGGCACAACTGCTTCAAGTAGTCTACAGTGTGCCCACTGTAGTTGGAAGCCATCTTCTTCCCTAACTACTGCTACTCTAACTTGCACTTTAGAAAAAGAAATAAAACAGGCAGGAACTTGACTGTAAGCAAAATGATATAGTTCTTTTTTCTTTTTTTAAAATAAATCACTGCCTTATTTTGCAAGTGAGCTGTACAGTATTAAGCTGACACACTGAACAGTTAAAGCTTGTGTTACCAAATTTTATCCACACCGCTGCCAACCAATATGTCACAACCGCACTCAGCAGGTCAGACCCTCTGCTCCCACAGTGCCAACCTCCGAGTGCAGTATTGTGAACAGGTAACAGACAGGGTAACCCTCCTGTCTGCTTGTGGGTCCAAATCACCTTTAATCTCAAATTTTGGGGGGATTCAAACTGTGAACCTTATGCTAGCGTACCGAAATGAACAGGCTTAGATAATCAACTCTTCGGGGGGTGGTAATGCCAGATATCTTTTCCCTAAGGGGGCCTAACCAGGTATCCAAAATGAACCCTTAAAACTCTGTTAAAGACCTTAGGTACATTCTTACCTTTTCAAGTTTGATAACCCTATCATGCCCTTCAGAACAGTTGTCAGCTTAACCATGTATACATCACATGCAAAATAATTTCAAGACATACCCAGGCAGTCTTTTCAAATGAAAGGTTTACTTAAAAATGAATAAAAGTATGTAAAATGTAAACACAGAACACTATCACAAAGCATACAATCACTTAAAAGCAAAGCAAACTACAAACTCCTACCAACATGCAGTTAGACTTTTTCTATCTAATGTATTATCTCTATAGTGCTTATAGTTAGATCTTGTTTCCTAAGAGCCCAAAAAGATATGTCCCAGTTGAAACACAGAATACAGTTTAAAACTCTGTGTTTCCACCCTTCGATGATGTCATCTAGCTCCTCGCTTTAGAATATAAAAATTATACAAACAATGATCTTCCTGTCAGGAGATATTTTAAATACTGTGACTTCAGCAAAAATTAATTTCAGTATGACTCCTTAATTAACATCCTCTTTGATCTTGAGCAGTTCCTCTTCCCAGGCACATAAAAGGATTTTATGACTTTTACAACTTTAGCATCATGGTGGTATAAAAATGTTGTTCCTCTAAGACGTCATAAAAGTTTATGATTCTCAATCCTGTGGCAGACTCATAAAGTCCCATTTCATTTCCACTTCAAAGAACCTAGGCATATGATAAAAGGTAATAAAATGCCAATCTGAACTAAGTCAGTTAATTAAATGGTTCCTGCTTCACTGAAACCTGGGGTGGCGGCATGGCACAGCTGCTTTATGGAGACACACACACATACATATTTTATATGACAAATATCATAGAACAATCATAACCAGCTGGCCAAGCCATATCCTTGCCTTCAGAATGTGATTGCCTGGCTTCGTCGAATGCTGTCTAACAACACCCCACCCCGGGAGGAGAGCAGTCACCAGGATACTCCATCCTCCTCCTCCCCAGGATGGCCTTCAACAATGCGGGCTCATTCATGAAACCTGAGGCATCGGCATTGCAGGCGGAAGCACTACCACTGTGTCTGCAGGCCATCTTACGACTGATTAGGTATGGACACATTTAAATGAAGATTGTGCCTGCAGGGGGATTGGGGCACTGAATCTCTGATCTGTGCAGCTGTGGCTACTTTAAGTGTGCCAGGAGTTCTCTGTAAAAAATTATCTTGCAGATGGCATGCATAATTGTGGAACTCAGGTCTGTGCCAGCTAGTTCTATACAGCGCATGTTGGGACTCATGATGTCCACAGTGTTTACAGTACCCTTAGCAAGGCTGCACATGAGATCAGCTCAGTGCAGGTTCAGTGCCTAGTGGACTCAAGCATCACCCCCTTGAAACTGCTCTGTTTAGGTGACCAGACCTCTGCTGAGTGCTTTGGTTGTGTGTCGTGAAAAATCTCCAACAGGACTTCCCCTTTTCCCACTGGAGCCAGAGGTAACCCTCACCCATGGATGCCTCTTTACTGGAGTGGGAGCCCACTGCTGGGGTCACCAGACACATGATATCTGGGACTCCTCAGAAATTCATCTTCACATAGATGTGCTAGAGATTCATTCACTTCTTTACGGGCTGCAAGCCCTATCTGTTGTGGTCAGCCAAAAACACAGTCCACCTCCTAACAGACAACAAATCTGCCATGTACTTTGTCAACAGATTTACCATCTCTGCAGGAAGGCCATGAGAGTGGAAATGGTGTCTGGAACAGGGGATCCTGCTTCAGGCCATCTATCTACCAGGAGCCCAGAATACTCTGGCAGAAGAGCTCAGTTGAACAGCAGCAGATCCTCACATGTGTTCCCTAGCTCCAGATGTCATGAAATCGCTATTCGACAGTGGAGAACCCCAGACATTGACCTTTTTGCATCCCCATTCAATGCCAGACTCCCTGTATTCTGCCCCAAAAAACAGGGTCTGTTGCTTTCTGTCAGGATGCATTCAGACTGCCTTGGTACACTCAGTTTCTATATGCATTCCTTCCAATCCCTCTCATTCAGAGAGTACTGTTCAGACTGGAGGCATATGGGGGCAAGAGGATTCTTGCAGCTCCTGCTGGCCTCGGCAGATGTACAGTAGTTTCCTCTGTTAAATGGACCTGCAGTCAGTAAATCAAGGACTCTGTCAGTCTGAATGGACTTACTCTTCCCAAGCCTAGGGCCAGCTATTCCACCCCATCATGTGCTTCTTTCACCTTTAGGCATGGCTCCTAAAGAAACAGAAAGGAAAAGATTCAAGGTATCTCAGAAGGTCTCTGAAATACTGTTGACTGCTTGTAAACCTTCACAACTAGGATAACACGATCAAGTGGAAACACTTTTCCATCTGATGCTCCAGCCCCCGCCATTGACACCTTTAAGTGTCCATCTGAAAAGGCTTTGGAATACCTACTGGACCTTTGCCTGTTGCTAGCCTTGCTTGTAGAGCAGAAAGCAGCTAACTAAAAGAAGCTACATTTTCTTATTAATTTAACACACTTATACATCAGCAGGAGTCGGTGTCTGTTGAGATTAAGTAGACAGATACTTCATTAGAAGTAGAAGGGGTCTTATTTAGGGTTAAAAAAAGAAAAGAAAGAAAGTCAGTGTGTGTTCTGTGCTGGGAAGGGTACTGTATCAGCTGACTTTGCTAAACCAGTAGGAGGAGAGAGAGCTTAATTGGGGTGTGGCTTAGACACTATAAAAGCAGGTGACTCAAATTACAACTTCCTGTTGCTAGCCTTGCTTGTAGACCAGAAAGCAGCTAACTAGAAAGAAGCTACATTTTCTTATTAATTTAACACTTATATCTCAGCAGAAGTCAGTGTCTGTTGAGAATAAGTAGACAGATACTTTATTAGAAGCAGAAGGGTCTTTTAGGTTAAAAAGAAAGAAAGAAAGAAAAGAATCAGTGTGTTGTTCTGTGCTAGGAAGGGTACTGTATCAGCTGACTTTGCTAAACCAGTAGGAGGAGAGAGAGCTTAATTGGGGGTGTGGCTTAGACACTATAAAAGCAGGTGACTCAAATTACAACTTCCTGTTGCTAGCCTTTTTTCTTACTAATTGCCCTCCATCCCACCCCTCCACCCATCCACCCACCCACCCTAAGCCAGTTCTACTTTCATAGCCACTGGATTTGACTGTCAACAGGAACTTCCTGTTTGGCAGTAGGAAGGGAAGGATCATAGAGAAACATTGGTTTTGTCAACCCAAAGGAAAAGTAGCTCACCCCCCAGCTGCTGGTGGTCTGACATTGAGCAAGGAAGAAGGAGGCTACTGAGGAAGATAGGAAGTTGCTGTCCCAGAACAGGAAGGGTGAGAGTTGTAAGGAGAGGAGACAGTAAGCATACAGAGAAACAGCAGAGGGGACACAAAATAAGACATGATAGGAGTGGTGCAGTGCAATGGCTGTGGGGCGGCAGTGTTCCAGGAGACATTCTGGAGGCTGCGATGCTGCCCGATTTGCAGGCACCTCTCTGGTCTGAGAGAGGAGGTTGTCCGTCTCCAGGCTGACCTGGCTAGGATTCATGAAACCCCCTTCCCCACCCAGGGACCACCAGGGCTAATGCCACTACCTCAGAGGTTGCCAAGAAAGAGGAGAGGCTGGACCAGGGTGGGCTCAGGGAGGGAGAGGGTGGTGGAACAGAGTTGCATCCCTCCATCTGTACCTCTCCACAAGTCATTTGTTCTTCTGGTGGATAGTGGTTCCTCTATGGAGGCACGTGCAGTGGAGACTAATCAGGATGCTGGGAACCTTCACAAAGGAGACCCACAGGAGGGTGGCATAGGACCCCACAGGGGAAGAAAACAACTCCTGGTGGGGGACTCAATCATTAGGGGGTTAGAAATGAGGGAGGAATGGGAAAGGGAGGTAAGGTGCCTTCCTGGCACCATGGCTTGGAGGGACAGGAAGCGAATCCTCAGGATCGTGGAAGGAACTGCACGAGGGAGGGAGCTGGATGTCATTGTCCACCTAGGGACAAATGACCTGGCTAGGAATGGGATCAGAGCAGTGCAAGAGGAGTTTGTAGAGTTGGGGAGTGGCCTTAGACAAGTATTGCATATGGTAACCTTCTCGGAGGTGCTGCCTGTCTACGGTAAGGGTGATGCTAGGGCACTCCTCACCAGGGAATTCATTGAGTGGTTGAAAATCTGGTGTGGAGCTCAGGGTTTTGGCTTCATTGGGGACTGGGGAGCCACCTGGAGGGATGTAGACCTATACTGCTGCGATGGTCTGCATCTGTCCAGGGGGGAACCAGGATCCTAGGTGAGAGGTTTAAATGCTTCATTGGCAAGCATTTAAACTAGCCAAGGGGGGAGGCACTGAAAAGGAGCAGGGAAATCCCAGCCTCCCCCCACAAAACATGGTAATTAGTGAGGTAAACACCAAGGTAGAGACGTTATTAGGGAGCAGGACAGAGGTAAATGTAAAAAAAAGGCAAAGGCAGTGAGGACAGGATTGGGGCTAAAAGGGGTAAGGCTATCAAAAAGTGGAGGGTGATGAGTACCAATGCCCATAGTCTGCGTAACAAGCTCCCCGAACTAGTGGCCTTGATGGAAGAGGGTTGCCTGGATATTGTGGCACTTACAGAAACATTGTACACAGAGAACCATGACTGGGATATCAACATACCAGGATACACAATCTACAGGAGGGACAGGGAGGGTAAAAAGAGGAGAAGGAGTAGCTCTCATGTAAAGGAAGGGATCAAAGCAACAGAACTAAAGAGTAAACAGGGAGCAGATGAGGCACTTTGGGTCACCCTGGAGACAGGAAATGGCACCACAATCCACATGGGGTTGTATACAGACCCCATCTCAGGGGAGGGAATGGACAAGGAAATGATAGAAGGCTTCCTTAAAATGGCAGAAAAAGGGAGATATTGTTGATGAGGGACCTGAATATGCCAGATGTTAACTGATCACCTTGCTGCAGGCACATCCAAGAACAGGGTCATTCTTGATGCCCCACAGGGGCATGCCTCAGACAGCTAGCATTGGAACCCACTGAGGGAGCAATCTTAGTACTCTCAAATGGGGACGGAGAAAGAATCTCAGATTTAGAAGTGGGTAGCCATCTGGGAACAAGCTACCACCAAACAGTGTGGTTCACGTTATAAACACAGCCATACAATCAAGCCATACAAAAGCAAGAGTATTGGACTTTAGGAGGGCTGACTTTGGGAAAATGAGAGAGTGCCTCAGAAGAGCACTAGCAAACAGGCAACAAGGAGGGGTGGAGGAACAATGGGAAGTAATCAAAGCAGCCATCACAGAGGCAACAAGCCTTTGTGTAAAGCAAATCAACAAAACACAATGAAGGAAAAAAAATGCTATGGTTCTCAAAAGAGGTGGCAGGGAAGCTTAAGGAGAAAAGGATAGCATTTAGGAAATATAAGGAAACACAGAAGGAGCAGGACAGAGAACTTTATCAGTTAAAGCAGAAAGAGGCTGGGAAGGCAGTCAGAATAGCAAAGGCCCAAACCGAGGAAAGGATAGCCAATTCTGTTAAGAAGGGGGATAAGACCTTTTATAGGTACATTAGGGAGTGAAGAAAGACCAAAGGAGGGATACTGAGGCTTAATAAAGGGGAGGGAATGTGGGTAGAGGGTGACAGTGAAAAAGCAGGGATACTGAATGAATATTTCTGCTCAGTATTCACAAAGGAAGAGGAGGGGAGGTACCTAAACCAAAACAAGAGAAACACTTGAAGATGGGGGTCGATACCAGTCCATTTACAGAAGAAAGGGTTCTGAAAGAACTAATAAAATTGAAGGTGGACAAAGCTATGAGGCCTGATGGATTCACCCAAGAATTCTAAAAGAACTAAGGGTAGAACTAGTGACACCACTGACTACTCTCTTTAACAAATCGTGGGAGGATGGGGTGGTACCTGAGGACTGGAGGAGGGCAGATGTGATTCCTCTTCACAAAAGCGGGAGCAGGACAGAGGCAGGAAACTACAGACCAGTTAGTTTGACCTCAGTGGTAGGGAAAATGATGGAATCAATTCTGAAGGAAAGAATTGTTGATTACCTAGAGTCCAGCGGGGTACAGGACCCAAGGCAGCATGGATTCACGATGGGAAGGTCATGTCAGACGAATCTAATAGATTTCTTTGACTGGGTGACCAAAGTAGTAGACCAGGGAGGGGCTGTGGACATGGTCTACCTAGATTTTAGCAAGGCATTTGATACAGTCCCACACAAAAGATTAATACACAAGTTAGCCAGCCTTGGAGTGGGTCCCAAGGTGGTAGCCTGGATAAAAAATTGGCTAGACAACAGGCCGCAAAGGGTAGTAGTAAATGGAGTACACAGTGAAGAAAGGAGGGTTACTAGCAGGGTACCGCAGGGTTCAGTACTAGGACCGGTCCTTTTTAATGTCTTTATAAGTGACATTGCAGAGGAACTGGAAGGAAAAGTATGTCTTTTTGCAGACGACACAAAGATCTGCAACAGGGTTGATACACAAGATGGAGTGGAAAGGATGAGAAGGGACTTGGCAAGGTTGGAGGAATGGTCAAATGTATGGCAGCTCAGATTCAATGCAAAGAAGTGCAAGGTAATGCACATGGGAAAACAAAAACCCAGGGGAAGAGTACACAATGGGGGGTGAGATACTGACAACAGTAAAAATGGAAAGGGACCTGGGGTAATTATATCAGATGACCTAAAGGTGGGCAAGCAATGTGAGAAGGCACTAAGGAAGGCTGGAGGGATACCGGGATGCATAGGAAGAGGCATCAATAGTAGAAAACAGGAAGTTGATATCCCTCTGTACAGATAATTGGTGAGATCCCATCTGGAGTACTGTGTGCAGTTCTGGAGACCCCATCTCCTGAAAAGACATAGACAGACTGAGGCTGTCCAGAGGGAGAGGGCAACCAAAATGGTGCAGAGTCTGCACCAGAAGACATATGAAGAAAGACTAAAGGAGCTTAATATGATACCCTTGAGGAAAGAAGGGAGAGAGGGGACATGATAGAAACTTTCAAGTACCTCAAGGGAATCAACAAAGTCCAAGAGGGTAGCATCTTTCAGAAAAAGAGATGTGCAAGAACAAGGGGGCACAATTTGAAGATAGAGAAGGGACAACTCAGAGGTAATGTGAGGAAGTATTTTTTTCACAGAGAGGGTTGCGGATGCATGGAACAGCCTCCCTGAGGAGGTCGTGGAGTCAAGAACAGTGGGGGAATTCAAGAATGCATGGGACAGACATAAGGCAGTCCTAGTGGGGGGTAGGAGGAAGTAAGCTGTTAGTTAACTAGGATCTGCAGCTTATCTCTTCGGCAGGAAAATGTGTAGACTAGGTGGGCCAAACGGTCCTTATCTGCTGCCAAATTCTCTGTTTCTATGTTTCTGTGTTTGTTATACAAGACTGCATTATTTCACAGTCTAGGTCCATTCGTCTGCTATGTCAGCATCCCGCGAACCTGTAGGCACCTCTCTCTGGCAAAGTTGCCACTGTTTAAGAGGTTCCTCAGAGGTATCTAGCACATTAGGTGCCCCCATTAGGAAGCCAGTGGCCCCTCAAGACCTCAGTCTGGTGCTGGATGTGCTCACTCGCAAGCCCTTTAAGCCTATTGCTGATATGGAAAACAGCATTTCTAGTGGCCATCACCTCTGCCCGCAGTGTGTGTGAAATCCAGGCTTTGGTCACAGATCCTCTGTGTACTGTATTCCATTAAGACAAGGTAATCCTCTTTACATAGAAACATAGACTTTGACAGCAGATAAGGATCGCTTGGCCCACCTAGTCTGCCGATTTCCCTACTTAATGGATAAGCTACAGACCCTAGTTAACCAATAGCCTGTTTCTTCCTACCCCCACAAGGATTGCCTTATGTCTATCCCATGTATCCTTGAATTCCCCTGTATTTGACCCACAACCTCCTCAGGAAGGCTGTTCCATGCATCCACAACCTCTCTGTGAAAAAATACTTCTCACATTGCCCCTGAGCCATCCCCCCATCTTCAAATCTATGCCCCTTGTTCTTGCACATCTCTTTTCTGAAAGATGCTACCCTCTTGGACTTTGTTGATTCCCTTGACGTACTTAAAATTTCTATCATGTCCTCCCTCTCCTTCCTTTCCTCAAGGGTATACATGTTAAGTTCCTTTATTCTCTTCTCTCATGGCTTCTCTTGCAGACCCTGCACCATTTTAGTTGTCCTCCTCTGGACTGCCTCCATCCTGTCTATGTCTTTGCGGAGATGGGGTCTCCAGAACTGCAGGCAGTACTCCAGATGGGGTCTCAATGACTTGTCTGTACAGAGGGATAACAACTTCCTGTTTTCTACTGGTGATGCCTCTCCCTGCACATCCCAGTATCCCCCCAACCATCCCTACCACCTTCTTACATTGCTTGCTAAACTTTAGGTCATCTGATATGACTACCCCAGGTCCTTTTCCATTTTGTCCCCCCCACACACACACACACACTCACTGTGTACTCTTCCCTGGTTTTTGTTTCCAGGTGCATTATTTTGCACTTTGCAAAGAGACATACTTTTCCTTGCAGTCCCTCTGCAATGTCACTTATAAAGACATTAAAGATGACCAGTCCTAGTACTGAACCCTGTGGTACCCCACTAGCAACCTCCCTTTCTTCAGAGTGGACTCTGTTTACTGTTACCCTCTGTGTCCTGTTCTCCAGCCAATTCTTTACCCAGGCTACCATCTTGGGATGCATTCCCAGGCTGGACAACTTGTGTATTAATCTTTTGTGTGGGACTGTGTCAAATACCTTGTTAAAGTCTAGGTAGGCCATGTCCACAGCCCCTCCCTGATCTAGTACTTTGGTCACCCAGTCAAAGAAATCTATTAGATTCGTCTGACATGACCTTCCCGCTGTGAATCCATGCTGCCTTGGGTCCTGTGCCCCTCTGGCCTCTAGGTACTCAACAGTGCTTTCCTTCAGAAGTGATTCCATCATTTTCCCAATTCACTGAGGTTAAAATAACAGGTCTGTAGTTTCCTGCTTCTGCCCTGCTCCCACTTTTGTGAAGTGGAATAACATCTGCCCTCCTCCAGTCCTCAGGTACCACCCCATCCTCCCATGATTTATTAAAGAGGGTAGTCAGTGGTGTCACTAGTTCTACCCTTAGTTCTTTTAGAATTCTGGGATGAATCCCATCGAGCCCCATCACTTTGTCCACCTTCGACCCTTTGTCACCGACTCCAGTTGATGATTCTCTCAATCGGACTCCAATCCTTTTCCCCGGACGAGGAGACCCAGCCCACTGGGAATCCCTCGAGAAAATGGTCCCCACCCTGAAAATCACTGGTCCCACTGGTGTCTCCCGACGTGCCTGAATCAGCCCATCCAATCTCGATCAAAGTCTAGGACCCCCTCGACTGACAGGCCAAGGAAGAGCCACAAGTGCTCAAAAAAGAGGTGACACCATCGGTCGTCCTCATCCTCCTCGTATGAGGAGAGGCTCCGGCAGAAACTCCGTTGGCACTACGAGGACCTCATGTGGCAACAGCTGATTTTGTCTGGGCACAAGATGACCCCAGCTTCTACCCAGGCCATTACTTGGCTTTCACCTCCAGGGCCGAAGCCGACTCTTTCGGAACCGAATAAGTCTGATCCCCTGCCCGTGGAGCCGGGCGGAACCTCTGGTCCGGCTAAACCAGTCTCTCCACCTATCATGGTGGAACTGCTGCCCATGCAGCCTGTGGAGGGGCTCTTCTAAGGGAGCTAGACCAGACACCAGGCTTCCGCACATCTTTTGGTCACTGTCACCCCGGACCGCCTCTCCCTGTCATGCCAGCTCTGGGTCCTCCGTGGGGCCAGCCCACCACACTTCCTTTTCTGCCTGGTCCACTATCACCATGGATAGGTGGGTCTTTGAGGTGGTCGGTCAGGGACTGCCTCTGGAATTCAAGCAGTACCCTCCAAGCCGAGCCCATGCCCCACGGGAGGAAAGAATATCCATCCATACTCAGTCGGCTTTCCGAGATGACATCGCTCAGCTCCTCCTCAAGGAGGCAGTAGCTCCAGTGGCGGATTCTTCCAGCAGACCCAGGCTTTGTCTCTAGGTACTTTCTGGTGCCCAAGTGGATGGGGGGGGCTGGTGCCCCATTCTAGATCTCCATGACCTGAATCAGTATCTCAGGTCACACACCTTCCAGATGGTCACTCTGTCCCAGATCATACCATCCTTGGAGTGAAACATGTAGTTCTGTTCTAGCCATGCCATTCGGCCTGTCATTGGCCCCACAGGTCTTCACCAAATGCATAGAAGTGGTGGCAGCCCATCTCAGGCGTTGGGGGGCAGAATTTACCCATACCTCGACGATTGGCTCCTAGCGGGTACCACCCGACAGGAGGTGGAGATGTCCAGGGACCTGGCCCTCCAGACCTGCTCCCAACTCGGCCTCCTCATCAATGAGGCTAAGTCAGAACTCATGCCTTACCTGGAGATGTGTTTCATTGGGGCAGAGGTCGACTCTTGTCAAGCCAGAGCTTGGCTCCCGGCAGACAGGGCGGAGATTCTCTCCTCCTTTGCCCAATCATTTCTGGTTGGACAATTGCGCCCAGCCCGGGACTTTCTGCGCCTTCTGGGTTACATGGCAGCATGCACCTCAGTGGTCCGTTGTGTCCAATTGCACATGTGCCCCCTCCAGTGAGAGCTGGCCACCCAGTGGACTCAGTGCCATGGTCATTTTGACCAGCTAATCACTGTAACCCAGAAGATGTGGGATGCTGTCAAGTGGTGGACCACCCCAGACTGGTTACAGGAAGGGATCCCATTTGTCCACCCCGAGCAGACGGCATCCTGACAACTGATGCCTCTCTCATGGGTTGGGGTGCCCACATGGGGGACAACAGGGCCCATGGGTTCTGGACCCCCGAGGAGTCCCAATACCACATCAACCTGTTGGAGCTCAAAGCAGTCAGACTGGCACTGTCAGCTTTCGCTCCTCAGCTCTGGGGTCAAGTGGTTCAAGTCCTGACGGACAATACCATGACTATGTACAACCTCAACAAACAGGGCGGCACGCACTCCTGTCTGCTTTGCAGAGAGGCGCTCTGCATCTGGACACTCATGAGCTGTCTGGAGGCAGATCTCCTAGCCATTCATGTGGCAGGAGCCTCAAACCAGATGCTCTCAGCCGCTTAGGCGAGACATCCCACGAGTGGTCTCTCCATCCAGAGGTAGCTTACAGCCGGTTCTCCCATTGGGGCAAACCAATGGTGGACCTATTTGCCTCCAGAGAAAACACCAAGCTGAGGCTGTTTCATGCCCGCCCCCCTCAGCAGGGCTTGCTGCAGGGGATGCCTTCTCAAGGCCATGGACCCCAGATCTCCTCTACACCTTCCTCCATTTCCCTTGATCCACAAGGTGTTACTCAAGGTGAGAAGGGACAAGGCGAAGGTGATCCTGGTAGCCCCAGACTGGCCGTGCCAGTTCTGGTATCCAGATCTCCTCAGCCTCAACTGCAGGCCCCCGGAGAGGCTTTGCAGTGTCCGGACCTGATTTCCATCAGTCAGAGGAGGGTATTCCATCTGGACCTTCAATCCCTGCACTTCACAGTCTAGTACTTCATAGTTAGAGTTCCAGGCTCTGGGTCTTTCTGAGGATGTACTCACCACGGTGGAGGCATCCAGAAAGGAATCGACCAGGAAATGTTACACCTTCAAATTGAAAAGGTTTTCCATCTGGTGTCAGGGCAAGGGCCTGGACCCTCTGTCCTGTCCTGTGGCTAACATTCTCAACTACCTTTGGTCTCTCTCTCAAGGGGGTCTCCGGTCATCGACCCTTAGGGTGCACCTGGCAGCATCTCTGCTTACCAGGCTGCATATCAGCCAACCGCTGGTGCAGGAGACAGTGATCAGGAGTTTTTCAAAGGCCTGGACATATCCCCTCCGTGCATGAACCTCCACCTCTGTGGGATCTACTGCTGGTATTGGCAAAGCTCATGGGCAAGCTATTCGAATCCAATGCACAAGTGTGAACTGTCACACTTGTCGGGAAGACGGCCTTCCTGGTGGCTATCACATCTGCCAGAAGGACGGGAGCTCCAGGTGCTTCAGTGTACTCCCTTATCTGGTTTTCCACAGGGATAAAGTTGTCCTACGCCTCCACCCAGGTTCCTTCCAAGGTGGTGTCAGAGTTTCACCTTAACTAGTTGTTAACTCTGCCAGTGTACTACCCCAACTACACCTCAGAGGCTAAGTACAGGCTCCATACTTTGGACCTGAGATGTGCTCTCTCCTGTTATAAGGAGAGGACAGTGGAAATTCGGGGAGAGGTTCACCAGCTGTTTGTCACCTATGCTGAAGCCGCTTCTGGCAGACCTGCAGCAAAACAGACTATTGCAAGATGGATTACATCATGCATTAGTTTGTGCTATGAGTTGACGGGATAGGAGCCTCCCAGAGGGATAAGAGCTCACTGTACCCACCATACTGCTGCATCGGTGGCTGCTTCCAGGGACATCCCCATACAGGAAATCTGCAGGGCTGCTACCTGGAAGTCAGCAAACACCTTCATCACCCATTACCACACCGACCTCGAGTCACACCGGGATGCTGATTTTGGGGCCTCAGTTCTCCAATCTCTGTTCCCTAAATTGGGGGTGTGCACCTTGCCTCCCTTCTCCCAGAGAACTGCTAGGAGTCTGCCAACAAGTGTGGATGAACAACATATCCACGATCCTAGAAGAACAGGTTACTCACCTGTAACAGTAGTTCTAGGAGTGGTATATGTTGTTCATCCACATACAGACTCACCCGACCTCTCGGCTGCAGATGCACAACACTCATTTCCAGCGGGCTAAGGTCTGTGTCATGGGGTGGAGCCGAGGATTATTTATTTTATTTATTGAATAGAATTAGAATTACAATCCTTTGAGTCATAGACTCTTTTGCAAAGGCTCCACGTCAGATCAAAGTAAAAAAGAATACACATACAGTATTAAAGTAACAATACAAGGTTTTGCAGTCCTTGCTTAATCCTATTTAGATGGTTACATTATCTGGGAGCATACAAGATGTCCCGTGTCAGATGGTACAGGATGTAGTTTCGTAGGATCTTGAGGGACCCTGAGTCAAATATCTGGACAGGGCAAAAGGGGAGTAGGGGGATGTAGGAGGGAAGACTGGCACCAACTAAAATAAAGCGGGTTAACTACAGTCACAGATTGTTGAGTCAAGGAGTAGGGTTTTGAGACCTGCTTAAATAGGTTGAGACTACAGGTCATGGGGGGGGGGCAGTAGGCTGTTAAGCCATAGAGGGGCATGGTAGCAGAAAGATCTTTGCCCAAGAGATGTTCTACAGCTGGGACAAGGAGGGAAGCGTTAGCTGCGAGCCTTTTGTCTGCCTGTGGGGGCTAAAGTATAATCGGTGAAGGCTGATAGGGCTTGCTGGAGTTGTATTTTTTTTGCAAGGAGGCAGGTGGTACTTGAGCCTGCCCTGGGAGTTTAGCCAACCAGTATGTTTATAAAGCTCACATGTGAGTGTTAACCTGTCACATCCTGTGACTAGATGGCAAGTTTATTAAGGGCAATGCTGATGCTGTGCTGGGCAGTTTGATCAGCAGATCCATAAATGACTATTCTGTAGTCCACCAAGGAAAGGATAGAGGGAGGAGACAGCAAGATGCATGGCCTGGGAGGTAAGCAATGCTTAAGCCTGTAAAGGATCCCCAATCTAGTGTTGATAGAGGAGGAGACAAGTTGTATGTGATTATGGTAGGAGAGGGAGGTATCTAATGAGATTCCGAGATATTTAAAACATGAAACCTGTTCCAGAGCAGAGCCATGTGAGTTTTTTACAACTAGAGGCGCATGACAGTGGGGGCTTTGGCGGTGTGCAAAGAGCATGGACTTCGTTTTCTTGTAGTTGATTACAAGGCGGTGTTCAGAGAACCATGATTCTAGCTCCCTAAAGTAGTCCTGTAGGGCTAGTTGAAGAGAATTAGGTCGAGGGTGTTTCCAGAACACTACTGCATCATCAGCATAGAGTAGCAAGCGACCACTGCAAGACTTAGGGAGAGAGTTTAAAAAGAGAGTGAAAGTAGGAGGCTAAGTATCGACCCCTGCGGGACACCAAAACAAACCAGTTTGCATGAGGAGAGAGTTATGTTAATCTTGACTTTTTGAGTCCACCCTGAGAGGTAGTCTTTGAACCAGGCGGTGACCTCAGGTGCAATGTTGAGGGGTGGAAGGGCAAGGAACAGTAGCTCATGACTGACTGTATCAAATGCCTTGGTCAGATCTACATAGATAGCCCCAGCCATGGAGCCTTGTTCTACGGCCTCATGGATGAATGAAGTGAGTTCAGTAAGGGCAGTTACGGTACTGTGGCCCCTCCAGAAACCATGCTGTTCTTGGCATAGTAGGTCGTGTTTGGTTAGGTAGTCAGTAAGCTGATCAGATACTATTTTTTCAAGGGCCTTGGAGAGGGGTGGTAGGATTGATATTGGTCTATAGTTGCTTGTGACTGTGGGGTTGCCACTCTTCTGAATAGGGGTAATTATGGCTCTCTTCCAGGCTGAAGGGAATTGACTAAGGCATAAGGACAGGTTGAGAATTTTTGTGAGATGGGGTAGTGTCACATCCAGGGTCAGCCAAATGAGTTTGAGATCCAGAGAGTCACTGCTATAACGAGCATTAGCCAGGGCTTTGGAGAGATAGCGTTTGCCTCGAACAGGAGATGACTCTTAGCCTAAAGAGTGTAGTGTTGTTGATGTCCGAGGTGTCGGGGGTAGGGTCAAAAAGTTTGGTGGGAGAATATGGGAGAGGTCCAAGAAGGAGGAGTTGAGGGCATCAGCATAGCAGTAGGGTCCTGGGTGAAGCCCCATTTACTATGAGCTGAACAGGGGTAGGGGAGTGAGATTTCCACTGAGTTCCTTGATATTGCTCCAGAGTTTTTCCCAGAGCCCCAGGAGGAGGTGAGGTTTTGTTGATAGTATGCAGCTTTGGCTTGCCAGGTGGCCCATGTACATTTGTTGCAGGCCTCTGGGAGTTGCCTATCCTGTGGGAGTTGGGAGTCAAGGGCCTTGTGCCAATAGGTTGTGCTATGGTGTAGCTGGTCAAGTAGCGATTGGGAAATCCAAGGATGCTTCTGTTTTTTCTACTTGTTTGGAGAAGGGTGCAATATGTCACAGGCCTCATTGAAGATGGCTATAAAGTAGGTGGTGGAGGAGCAGCTTGAAGACTTCCAGTGATCCTTAAAGGGAAAGAGGACATGCCAACAAGTGTGAATGAACAACATATACCACTCCTAGAATTACTGTTACAGGTGAGTAACCTATTCTTTTCAACCAACCCTGATAGCAGCTGATAATAAGTGTAAAAGAAAAAAAAAGTACCTGCCAAGAATTTCTGGAGACGTCAGAACTTCAGCAGTGATAAATTCCTGATAAATTCAGGTAGTGTCCTGAGAAATAACAAGCAGGAAAAATGTGCTTTAAAATTTTCATCTACAAGCAAACTTTATTTGCAGATGTTTTGATTGTGTGTCTTGCTATTCCTTACAGTTAGCAGAGCCTCTTAACTCTCTAGTTGTTCTTTGCATTGCTTGGCATTACTCAACTTTCCTAATACAAAGTACTGCGTGGGTTTTGATATGAAATACTAGAGGAAGGAGCATCTTCATGATTGCAACTCCTAATCAGGCTAATGTATGCATGTGTGTCCCTAACCACAGAAAATCCAAGAGTACTGCAGCGACTTAACCAACATCACTTATGGAGAGTACATTAAGGAACTCAGCGATGACCTCAAGCTCTACACTGTAGTACGAGAGGGTTTTGGAGAGTGGTACCAGTACATCATAGATCAAGAAACTGAATGTAAGTTCTACTTGAGAAAGAGGGAAGGCTCTAAGGGGTAAAGTCAGGAGAATTGCATTCTATATTAAGCAAGTCTTGTCTTGAACCAGTCCTATGACATTCCAGTCTGTCAGACCACCTCCATCACTCACACCAACACATCAACAAAACAATATTGCCACCCAATTCTGACAGCCCTTTGTTAGCGTATTTGGCTGCTATGTGCCACAGAATGTCCCCTCCATGCATGCAGACCACTTCACTGCATTTGAAAACCTTCTAACCCACACTTGCAGTCAAGGCCTCCCCAATCCAGTCCTGCTCTGCAACCTGGGCAATGCAGGTGGTCAGGTTGGGAGGCAGATAGAAACATGATCTACCTGTACATCATACCCTAAGCCTGGTACTGCTGACTGTGCTTGATGGGAGACTGTGGAAGTTACATTGGGGCGGGGGTCTGATGTAACTTCTCGGTATCCTCCAGCTACAAACACAGTCAATATTAGTGGTCACAGCAATCCTTCACAACCAGTGCTCCAGCCTCCTCTAATGCGCAGGATTGGGACTGGTGGTTGGCTAAATTATTTATTTTTCGTATGTACATATTTTTTAACCATTTTCTCCCATTCCCGGGTCACAGTGTACATATGCATATGCGTGTGGAGGTATGCATGCACACCAGGATCCAGTGACCCTTCCACCCCACCCCAGACTTGTGTTGCCACTCCTACCACCTGCGCACTCCATCGGCTTCCACCCAATGGATGTGGGACTACGGAGGAGTGGGTGTCCACCCCTGGAGTGGAAATCCCACTCCAACCCTCCCCCCCCCAGCTGGCTCCCCAGAGACCCGAGGTTGTTCCTGAACCAGGGTCGCTGGTGTGGCATGAGGTGTGGTGTCCAGTTCCTCAACCCTCAGCACCACTGGGCTGGCTTTAAATTATTTATTTATTTTTGTAATTATTCCAGCTGCTGTAAAATCACCAACTCTAAATAAAAGGAGAAACTTCTATCTCAACAAGGCCCTGTACCGTACTGCAGTACTTCTTTGGAGTCCATTGAAGCTGTAACTGTTTTCCCAAGCCTTTAACGTCAAAACAGATGTTCAGGCAACTTTTTGCTGTCCCTGTTCATGCCCTGGATGTCCCCAGATTTCCACCCACCAGATAATTGTTTGAGTCTGTAATACCAATGCTTGATTTAGACTCCTTGTATATATTGTGGTTTTGTCACTTGCCAGCTTTGTTTCTCACTTCTAATATTCATTGTGTTCATTTGCTGTGGCTCCCATATATGTGCTGCACATACATGTATTTAAGTATTCTAAAACTGGAACTGTCACTCCTGATTGACTGGGACCCATGTGAATACTACACAGTATTTGGGTCACACCTGCAGGCTACAGTTGTTTGATGCATGGACTTGCACACAGGAGCCTAAATTGGTCTTAAAATGTTATCAAGTTGTCTTACAGCAGCATTTTATAGTAGTGGGTGGTGACTAAGTTGGTGGTGGATACCAACTAAAACCCACCAAATCAGGTGTAATAAATTAAGAGGAGCCATGCTAAGGCATTGCACGTTAAAGAAGGAAAAGAAAATAGGAAGGCATTCACGTGCCCAGATTGAACAAACTTTGACCAGAGCCAGTACGGCTGCAGCTGAGGTTTTCAAGGAATACGACATTGTCTGCCATGTCCATGATAACCGCTGGAGTTTTCTGCACATGCGTGATGACTTGTGCATGTGCACTGAACTCCTGCAGCACAGAAGCACAGTCCACCATCTCCAAGATGGTCGCTGGAGTTCAATGTGCATGCTGAAACCTCTGGCAGCCATCTTGACATGGCAGACAGTGCTGTGTTCTATTGACCAGACTTTTAATAGTGTGGTAAACATGCAGTAATTGCCATTCATCTCCACTATTTAAAAGTCCATTTTGATTGTCACATGATGGCTGCCGAGCTGCTTCTCTCCACCTCTCCCGTCAACTTCGCAGCTTTTAACATTTTCTCTTCTTCTCTGCTGTTTACTTAGTCCCAAATACTCACCGATTTGTCCTCCTTCTGCCGGGTCATTTTATTTTGCAGTCTTAAATGGATGCGGAAATGAAAATCCGCCTCGCCTATACTCCGCCACAGACATCCAAGAAGGAAAAGGCCTCAAAACAGACTAATTGTCATGCAGCAAGCTCAATTAAAGGGTACCTAAACAAGCAGTTTTTTTAAAAAACTACAGTCTCCAAATCTGGCCTCATAGCGAGGTAAAGTAAAAGCTGCTGTTTACATTATGCTAAAACTGCATTAATGTGAATAACATAAATGCAGTTTCATAGCTTTTGAAAAATGTAAACATCAGCATTTCACTTTCAAAAAACAACCTTGGTTTCTCCCTAAGATGTCTGCCAAGTGTGTTAAGTGATGAGTCATGAAGAAAATCATCAGAGCCATAGCCAGAGATCCGCATATATTTCTATAGTGCTATCTAGTTCTTCTTTCCCTCTTTATTTTGAATTGTTGCACCAGAATGATCAACACCATGTATTACCTCATGGATTATTTTGATCAGTACACGTTAGGCTATGATTTTGTTCATTTTGTCTACTTTAACTTGCGGAAAATGTTTTGCAATCCAGCTGACTTTTTCTTTGGCAAACTGCATTACAGCACAACACTTCAAATACCTGATGATCTAGTGGTTATATGACGCACTGAATTTTGTTTTTTGTTAACCAGGAGAGAGACACTAAGCTGAAAGCTTGTTCACAGGTGTGGCCTGGGAGCACAAGGAAGTTTAGTGAATAGCTCAGGGTCACACAGCAAAGTACCGGTCTTGTTCAGTTCCAAAGCTCATGCTCTCTTGTTAATCCACAAATAAGGCTTTTATTTTCCATGTGAACCCCCTGCACTTAGCCTGCCTTCTGTTGAATACCCCACCATCCATACCCTGTCCTTAGTACTACCTTAGTAGCTTGCGGTCTCATGAAGAGAATTATAACACCTCAGATTGTAATCTTGTACCTCAGAGAGTTGTGCACACCTACACCAATATGCATCATCAGCTAGTACTGTTAAAAAATGCCTCCCAAATCACTTTCTAGTCCACATTCTCAATGTTTGACTTCTGCTCCCACAATAAACATTGAGTAGATCACCACCCTTCTGCAAAGTGAAGGTAGTATGTACAGTTCCCCGTTGTGTTTTTTCCCCACCTTATAAACCAACAGCTAGGTCTTCCTGGAGGGCCAAGCAATAAGTGTCATGACTCCACCAGAAAAACTGCTGTTCATGCCCTCACAAGGACTGCACTTACAATGGATAACAATATTATTAGTAGGAGAGGCATACCAATACCTTGAGTGAATCCACCTGATTTCCAATGTCAATCTACTCCTTTACCTGTGATCTGCAGAACCCCGCAGGACAGTTCCCAGCAATTCTTTTTCAGTACTTTTCCGTGCTCTACTCCATAATGTGAGTTGACTGGCTACCACCCTTTCAAATCTTGAATGAACTATACGCAACTTCCTCAAAACTGTCCTAACAAACGTCAACATCCCCACCCCCTACAAGGATAATCTCCTTACACTGAATTCAAGTAATAGTTTAGGTGCAGCCCTACCACTCTGAGTATTTGTCATCGCTGGCTACTCTTATCCACAGTCAGGGAGTGATCACGATGCTGGCAACCCCATATTTCAGATCTCACAGTGATCTGCTCAGCGTCCTCCTTCATGTCTTCAACTAACCTGAATATAGCTGTACCCTGCTGGAATGGCCTCTTCAGTCCTCTCTGGCATTCATTCTTCTCACCTCTACCTCACCAAAAGCTGGTGAGGTTCACTACCCTCCGCATCATGAATGTAGTTAGTACAGTCTCCGTGTTATAGTTACATATTAATAATAAACATGATCTTCTGGTAAGCCAGGTTAATGGTAGCATGGCACAGTGGAAAAATAGGCTTTCCTACCCATATAAGATCCAAGCCACCTATGATTAGGCACTATTAAATGATGTGCATAATGATGCACACACCCATCATTTAATTGTGCCTAATCAAAGGTGGCCTAGATCTTTTAAGGAAAGGAAAGCTCATCATTCCCCTTGATCCCTGCTGCTATGAGCCTGACTTATTGGAAAGATATGTTTATATTTGATATGTCAAAATAAAACCAAGACTGTACTACTTGCATTCATAATGCAGAAGGGTAATGAGCTCACCAGTTTTCGGTGTGAGGAGGAATAGTGAAGAATGAATACTAGAGGGGGACCAAGAAGGCCACTCTTGCAGGGTACTGCTATATTCAGGGAAGGGGGAAGACAGAAGGCGAGAAATATGAGCAGATTACTGTGAGAAATAAGATGTGGGTCTGACAGCACCTTGATCACTACCTGACCCCGTTGTTCTCAGGGCAACATTCCCCTTCCTTACAAAACCAGTTCATGCAGTTGTCCAAGATTGTGTGTGTGGATATTCATGTATGAAATGGCTGCCACTATGGTCTCAGTCACTTCATTACCAGTCTAGTATTGCCTGTAAAAGCACTTTGGGATACAATGTGTATGAAAACCACTATATAAATGCTGTTTCTATTATTATTATTATTTCCATAGAAAAGAAGACAAGACAGGCATATATTTGAGTTTCGAGAAAGCATGAACTCTAACATTGACTGTGCAAGAACTTTGCTACAAAAAGTGGTGGCTGTAGGGGTGGTAGGGTGATGCTGCAGCCCCAACATAGTAACGCACTTGCTTGCTGCTGCTGCATTTCACTTTGTTGAAGAAGTTTGATTTATTGACTGTACAAATGTTTACATTTGAACTATGGATTACATTTGTAGGTTCTGTCAAAAATGTACTAGAAAAGAATGGCAGAAAATGTAAGTTTTAATAAAAAGTTAAAAGTGCATATTAAGCATGCACACCACCCCAGCACCCCATTCTAGCATCCTGGATCCACCATAACCACTAGACCATCAGGTTATTCAAGATTTATACTGCACTGTGATTTGCCACAGAGAAAGTCGGTTGATTAAAACACATTTTTAGCATGTTAAAGTAAACAAAATGAACAGAACCATAGCTTAACATGTGCATTATACAAAATAATGCATGTGGTTTGACCACTTGGTGAAACAATTCTGTACAAAGGGAGAAAGAACTGGTTAGCACTATAGAGAGCCTATACCTTTCTGACTTTGGCTCCAATGATGTCATCACATAACACATTTGTCGGCCATTTTAGAAAGCAGGTAAGACATTTTTTTTGAAATTGGAAGGATGATTTTACAACTTTCAAATGCTCTGGAACCACATGTAGGTAAATTATGTAAATGTAGTTTTAGCATTAAAGAATACAGCAGCCTTTCCTTTAGTCACCTATGGAGTTAGATTTTTGAATAGTTTGTTGTCAAAATGTTGTTTAGGTATCCTTTAAACCATCTACCTCAAGTTCGGCACTCACGGAGGAGCACTTTATTGAACTCATGAAGCCCATGCAGACCTCTTTGGCAGATATGTCCAGAGATTTGAAGAATATGAGCTCCTCTTTGGAGGCACTCACCATTAGAATTAATGATGCGGAAGCCAGGATTCTAGGGACATGGATATGTTGTTCATCCACACTCATTGGCAGTATCCTTGCCGCTTTAAATCTTGCCGGAAGGTCTTAGCTTGCTCCTCCCACCCACCCGGGTGGTATAACTCTCGGCTCCGCCCCATGACGCCAGATCTTCCTTACCGCTTGGAAGCTCAGGTTCCCTCCTTAACGCTCTGCGTTTTCGACTGGTTCCTATTTCTCCGCTTATGGATTTAAAATAAAAATTTTGCAAAGACTTCAGTCTTCTATCCCTCGCGCTGCGCGGCGTACAACTCACCCCGGATTTCGGAGATGCCCATGCGGCAGAAGATGTCTCGGACGGATCCTCACCACCTGTGTATACTGCTTAGGCCTTGGAGTACTCCACTCCGCAGGCTTGGCGATCTGTGCTCATCTTTCTGCCCACGCCCTCGAAGACCGCAGGCTCGATTGCAACTGGGCCGCCCCGGAAGCGCTTTCTCCGTGAAGTCCAAGGAGGCCTGGTTGCGTGTGTCCGCGGGCGGTTCCGGGCGGATCAGCTCGAGCGGATGGTCGCCTCAAGAGGAGGCGGCGCGGGTCAGATTCTCCTCGGCCGCGATTTATCCTCTGGGTTCTTCCTACACGGGTTTCAAGAGTTTTGTCTGTCCCCTCCACTAAAGGAGAAGGTGCCGCGCCTGCTGGACCTTATTCTGTCCAAAAGAGGGACAGGGTAAGTCCTCCGCTGACGCCTTGGGAGCGGAAAGGTCCTCTCCTCGGGCTGTCCGACCGTCGGCTTCGTCGATCACCGCTTCGCCACTGGCTCCCATGTCCCCGCCAGGTCAGTTGACCGAGACTCCACCGATGAAGTCGCCTAGATTTTTCTAATTCCATTGGACGGGCTGTCTTTTAGCAGCCGAGACTTCTCCTGCTCCCCCGGGAGGAGTGCTGAGGATCCTGTGGCTCGCTTGTGCCTCCGTTCCGGAGCCCTCGGATGGACCATCCAGCCGGCGAGTGCCGTTCCGGCCGGCTACCTCTCGGGCACCGGCCTCGGAAATTCGGGACTCGGTCTCAGATCAAGGTCCAGCCGATCCCACCGCCAGGCGGTCTCGTCCGCACCGCTGTAAGCGGCAAGCCGCCGTCTTCGCCTCCTCCTCCTCGGATGAGGGGAGGCTTCGCCGCAATTACGCCGACGGTACGAGACCTTATGTTGCAACAGCTCCTCCTGGCTGAATAAGCCGACTCCGCCACCTTCCCCGCCATTAAGTGGTTGTCATCGAACGCCGACACAACCCTCGACTTGTCCGAGGAGCTCATACCCAGGCCGGTTGTTCGGCCAAACCAGCTGCTCCACCGATTCCGTGGAACCTCCGCCCCACAGCCACCACTGGGGCCCGACCAGGATTCTCGGCCTGCTAAGGGTTTACCCCATCGGTTGTCAGTTACCTCACTCCCCGACGACCTCGGCAGGTGAAGGGTGGCTCAGGCCAGAGGCAGTTCTTCGAGGACTCTTCCGAGTCCGAAGATGATTCCTCCTTCTTCCAAGCGACTGGACTTGGAGTCTTCAGGAGGTCAGTCAATGGACGATAGCCCGCTCAGTTCTTCCAGGGACTGCTTCGCTCATCTCAGAGTCTACCGGATGGAGCTCGAACCCGCTTCCAAACGGGCCAGGTATCCCTCACGGAGATTCTGGACCGAGGGATTCTCCGACGGAGGCCTTTCCGTGGCCGAGGCCATAGTGGGTCCGGCACTGGAACTTTGGCAGTTTCGCTTCCCTGGCTCTGCGCCTTCGCCAGGATGGCTAGGAAGTATCGCGGTCCCACTGTCCTTGTCCGGTTTTTGAACACCCCTCTGCTGAGGGTTGGTTACCGACGCGCAGCTGCCACGGGCAACGCCAGGGGTGGACAAACTCCTGACAAGGAGTCCAAGAAATTGGACCAATGGCGAAAAGTCTCACGCTATGTCCTCTCGGCCTTTCGCCAGCCAGTTCGGCCGCCTCATGGCACATTTTCTCATGCCCTGTTGGGCTCCCTGGATGAGGTCATCCTCATCTTCCGCCCGATCTGCAGACTCACGTTAAGCAGGTGCGGGACCAGGGCAGCAGTGCCAAACAGCAGCTCCAGACTGCTTTGGATATAGGGGGACTATGTGCCAGATCGGCGTGCCGCAGGGCTATGAGGCCGGCAGGCTTGGCTGAGGATATCCACCTTTACTCGGATACCCAGCACAAGTTGGTGGATGTTCTTTTTGGGACTGACCTCTTCGGCCCTGGGTGGAAGGTCACCTGCAGAGGATCGAGAAGTCCAATGCCACCTTGGACTCGGTCTCTTCCGCTCCAGAAGGACAAGGCCGCAAACCACAGCCTAAGCCCTTTCGTCCTTCTGTGCCCCGGCGCCCTGCCCAGCAACGTCAGGGGCCAGCAGGCTCGGCCTGGCATCCCAAACCCAAGCCCGGCTTCCTCTAACAGGAGGCAGGAGGAAAGGGCCCAGGAGGTCCTCGGCGGTCCCTCCTCCAAGCCTGCCCAGTGACGGGCTGAGGGTGTCGCCCCCATCCCCGTGCCACCTGGTCCCCTGTCCCCTGGGGCGGCTCCGCACTTCCGTTCCACTTGGTCCGCTGTTACCACGGACAGGTGGGTCTTGGAGGTGGTGGGAAGAGGCCTGCCTCTGGAATTCGAGCAGGCACCACCTCCAGAGCCGTCGCCCTCGGGGGGGCTTCGGGATCCCCAGCCTCACTGGCGGCTCGTCGAGCCGACATCGCTCTCCTCCTCCAGAAGGAGGTGGTAAGAGAGGTGGTGGACCCTCCTTCAGACCCAGGGTTTGTGTCCAGGTACTTCCTGGTTCCGAAACAGACGGGGGGCTGGCGCCCCATTCTCGACCTACACGACCTAAACAAGTTCCTAAGGTCTCGAACCTTCAGGATGGTCACTCTGGCTCAGATAATACCATCCTTGGAACGCGGCGTGTGGTTCTGCTCTCTGGACTTGCAGGGACGCGTTTTCACGTCCCTATCCGTCCGTCTCACCAGAGATTCCTTCGCTTCGGCGGAAGGATCCTCTTCGAGTTCCAAGCCATGCCTTGGCTTGTCTCCAGCTCCCAGGGTCTTCACCAAATGCATGGCAGTGGTGACAGCATTCCCTGCGGCGCCGAGGGGTCCGGGTGTACCCTTACCTGGACGACTGGCTGATAGCAGCTCCCTCCAGGGAGGAGGCGGAGTGGTCCAGAGATCTGGCCCTCCAGGTCTGCTCTCAACTGGGCCTCCTTATCAACGAGGCCAAGTCGGAACTCGAGCCAAGCAGGTGATTCTATTCATGGTCGCTAGCTCACTCTCTTTCGAGCCAGCGGCTCCCCGCGGACAGGGCCGAGGTTCTTTCCTCCTTTCCATCATTTCTGGTTGGGCACTGCACCTGCCCGGGACTTCCCTGCGCCTCCTGGGTCTCATGGCGGCCTGCACCAGCGTGGTCCGTTGGGCCCGCTGGAACATCGTCCCTCAGTGGGGACTGGCCAGCCAGTGGTCTCAGCGCTGCGATCCCTTGACCAGCTTGTGTCGGTGACACAGGGGAGTGGAACGCTCTCCAGTGGTGGACCGTTCCAGATCATTTGCAGGAGGGCATCCGTTAGTCCGCCCGGAGCCGTCGGTCTCATCGACCGATGCCTCTCTGATGGGTTGGGGTGCCCATCTGGGAACCACCGGGCTCATGGCCTCTGGTCCCAGCGGAGTCCCGATGCCACATCAACCTGCTGGAGCTCGGCGGTCCGCCTAGCTCTCACCGCCTTTGCTCCGTTCCTCCGGGGTCAAGTGGTCCGAGTCCAGACGGACAATACCACGACCATGTACTATCTGAACCGCCAGGCGGGGCGCGCTCCATGCTTCTATGCCAAGGAAGCTCTCCGCTGGTCACTCGTCGCAGCCTGGAGGCGGATCTCTAGCCATTCACGTGGCAGGAGCCTCCAACACCCTGGCCGATGCCCTGAGCCGGATAGGGGCTGCATCCCACGAGTGGTCTCTCCTGCCGGAGGTAGTACAGCATCTGTTCTCCCTTTGGGGCACACCTCAGGTGGACCTGTTTGCCTCCATGGAGACGCAAGCTGAGTCTGTTCCATGCCCGCCCCCTCAGCAGGGCTGCTGCAGGATGCCTTCTCGAGGCAATGGACCCCGGGCCTCTTACGCCTTTCCCCATTTCCCTTGATCACAAGGTGCTTCTCAAGGCGAGGAGGGACAAGGCGCAGGTGATTCTGATAGCCCCAGACTGGCCTCGCCAGTTCTGGTACCAGATCTCCTCAGTCTCAGCTCCAGGACTCCGCGGCAGCTTCCAGCTCGCCCGGACCTGCTCTCAGTCAATCAGGGAAGGTGTTCCATCCGACCTTCAATCCCTGCACCTGACGGCCTGGTTCCTGGCGCTAGAGTTCCAGGCCTTGGGTCTTTCGACGAGGTCCTCAATGTAGTTGAGGCGTCCCGTAGAGTCGACCAGAAAATGCTATGCCTTCAAATGGAAAAGGTTTTCCATTTGGTGTCAGAACAAGGGCTTGGACCCTTCCTCCTGTTCCTTGGCAAGCATCTTGGACTATTTATGGTCCCTTTCTAGTCAAGGGCTTAGGTGGAGCGACCCTAAGGTGCACCTGGCAGCCATCTCTGCTTACGAGGCGGCGGGCCGGGAAGCAGTCGGTGGCAGGAGAAGGTGGTCTGGCTTTCACAGGCCTTGATCACATTTTCCCTCCAGTTCGGGGACCCCACCTCCGTGGGATCTACTGCTGGTACTGGCAAAGCTCATGGGCAAGCCATTCGAACCTATGCACAGGTGTGCTCTCTCTCACCTGTCGTGGAAGACCCGCCTTCTTGGTGGCTATCCGTCAGCCAGAAGGATGGGAGAGCTCCAGGCGCTCCATCGAGTCTCCTTACCTGGTCTTCCACAGGGACAAGGTTGTCCTGCGCCCCACCCGAAATTCCTTCCGAAGGTGGTGTCGGAGTTTCACCTTAACCAGGTGTTGACTCTGCGGTGTTCTACCCCAATCACACTCCGGAGGCCGAATATAGGCTCCATACTCTGGACCCTAGAAGGCGCTCGCATATAAAGGCCGCCTGGCTGAAATCGAGGAGAGGTTAGCCAGCTGTTTGTCACCTACGCTGAAGCCGCATCTGGCAGACCTGCAGCTAAGCGGATGATAAGCAGGTGGGTAACCTCCTGCATAGATCTCTGCTATAAGTTGGCGGGCATGGAGCCTCCCAGAGGAAATAAGAGCTCATTCTACCCGCCATACTGCTGCAACGGTGGCTGCTTCCAGGGACGTCCCTATCCAGGAAATCTGCAGGGCTGCTACCTGGAAGTCAGCAAACACCTTCATTACCCACTACCACATCGACCTTGAGTCACGCGGGATGCTGGTTTTGGGGCCTCGGCTCCAGTCTCTCTCTTCCCAAGTAAGTATGGGGGTGTGCGTCTTGCCTCCTCCTCCGGAGAACTGCTAGGAGTCTGCCAATGAGTGTGGATGAACAACATATCCATGTCCCTAGAAATACAGGTTACTCACCTGTAACAGGAGTTCTAGGAATGGTATATGTTGTTCATCCACACGACCCACCCGACCTCCCCGGCTTCGACGCACAACCTGAGCTTCCAGCGGGCCAGATCTGGCGTCATGGGGCGGAGCCGAGAGTTATACCACCCGGGTGGGTGGGAGGAGCAAGCTTGAAGACCTTCCGGCAAGATTTAAAGCGGCAAGGATACTGCCAATGAGTGTGGATGAACAACATATACCATTCCTAGAACTCCTGTTACAGGTGAGTAACCTGTATTTATCTCCACAGAGAAATGGAGAAGGAAGATGGATTCTGATCTCAGCTTGCTGCACCAGAAGCTCCGTAAAGTGGAAGATAAGCTGGAGGGGCGCAGTCGACGCAATAATTCGATTCTGTTTGGTCTGCCCATCAAAGAAGAGGGACCGAATCCAATTAAATTTTTGCAAAAACGGTGTGAGCATCTAGCTGGTCCATCTCCACATAACACCATATATGTTGTGGAGTGAGCCCATCGTTCGCTGCCCCCCCCCCCGCAAGGTCCCCACCTCACCCTTTTATTTTCAAACTGCTCAATTTTCAGGATAAATCAATATATCCTGACCAAAGTGAGGGATATTAAAGAGCTGAAATAGGAGGGTCACCGCTGAGAATCACCCAGGATCTGCCGCACTCAGTGAGGATCCGGAGACAGGAGCTGCACCCACTGTGACAAGCTATGCTTATGAGTATGTGATATCTTGTATATCTGGGGCTAATTTGTTGATTTGAGGTTAGTGCCCTTGTTTAGAATTATCAACACTAAATGAAGGATTAGCTCAACTTAATCATCTCGATTCCTGGTCTGGTGTCTCGGACGCAGACTCAATGTGCCATCCTCCGGGTGGATCTGTTACTATCCCATAGTTGCGGAGTGTTACTCCCAAGAGCTGTTTCTCGCATCGCTACTCAAACTGTTCTGGGTTTGCTACCTAGGATCACCCTCTAGACTACTGTTATAGCCACTGGCTTATACTTAGATCCAGCTTTTGCTTAGTTTGTTGTTTATAATGTTTATTATTGCTGCAGGGTGGTGGGGAGGGAATTGGATATGCTTACATGTGGGTGGCTGAAGGGAGTATTCAATTGACAAAATATATTGGGAGTTCAGTTATTAGAACCGGGGGTAAGATTTGTCTTGTTTGTTATTGGGTTTGAGGATATGGGGGGAGGGGGTATGTGCGCTTTACAGAATGTTACCTGCTTATGGAATTTACAGGTCAGACGATGTGATGTATGGTTTTTGGGTCTGGTATCTCATCTCAAAGAGGGGGCACAGTTATTTTATTTGCTAAATCTGTCCCATTTGTACTGACTCATGAATGGTGTGACCCATCTGGGCAGTTTATCATTCTATGGGGTACCCTGGAATCACTGCCAGTTATTGTGGGTTTGGTGTACAGGCCAAATGTGGATTAACCCAACTTTTTCATCCACCTGCTCTCACTTTTGGCCTCTGATCCACCGATCCTAACAATTTGCTGGGGAGATTGAAACCTCATCCCTCGATTGGAGGTGGACCGGTCAGACAGTAGGCAGGTAGGACTCTTTCCAGCTCAAAGAGCGTTAAAGGACCTCATGTCAAGTTTAGGGGTGGTAGATGTTTGGTGTATTTTTTATCCCTCTGTTCATTAATATACCTTTTTCCCCCACCACATAGGACTTCATCCAGCATTGATTACTTTCTGGCTAGCGCCTGCGCTCTCCCTGATATCCTTGATGCCACTATTCATTCCAGAGTATTGTCTGACCACTCACCGGTGAGTCTTACTTGCCTGCCACATCTGGGAACTCATAAAGATTTCTTTTGGCACCTTAACACCCAACTCCTCCATATTCCTATCACCTTAGCTCATATCCAGGAGTTTTTCTTTGATTTTCTCCGGAATAATAGAGGTTCAGTGGACAGGATTGACATGGTGTGAGCTGCGCTCAAATGTACACTTAGAGGTGAATTTATTTGCCTCGCTACTAGTAGATCCCAAAGGAGTAAGGCTTCTCTGGATGCTCTTCTAAATGATATTCACCATTTAGAACACTCCATAAGCCGCACCTCCCCAGATTCTGACTGGGCACACCTGCACCAATTGCAGTCCCAGTTTGTGGCTGTGATGGCCCAAAGGGCAGAGCTTGCTCTCCATCACATTAAGCTTACTTATTTAGAGTCAGAGAAGAAAGTGGCAGGCTTTTAGCCTCCGTTAAGGCAAGCAGAAAACTTGAGGATGATCCCTAGGCTGCAACCGTCTCCTGAAGAGGATATAGTCTCTGAATCCAGAGGCATCGTCTCAATATTCAAAGATTTCAATCAGAGACTCTACTCTATCACAGATATTCATTCCCTTATGCCGCAGGAGATATCGGCCTACTTGACCTCTGTTGCTCTCCCTGCTGCCTTTGTTGAGCATCTAGGGACGCCTATTACTTCCTGGGACGTGGAGCAGGTTATAAAACACCTTATTCTGGATAAGGCTGCTGGCCTGGATGGCATTCTGAACAACTTTTATAAGGCTTGCCTTCCCCAACTGGCACCTCTATTGGCGGAGGTCTTCAGTTTCTGGTTCAGGGAAGGAATTAAAGATCCAACCTTTTTGGAGGCCCTAATCACACTAATCCCCAAGCCGGGCAGAGATCCTTTATCCCCAGACAATTACCATCCGATCTCCTTGTTAAATACTGATATTAAGGTATTAGCTAAAATTCATGTTAATCGTCTGATGGGGGTGATGCAAGGGGTCATAGGACAGGAACAGGTGGGCTTCATGGTGGGCCACCATTCGAGTGACCACACAAGGAAATGTCTTGATTTGATTTTGTCATCTAGGGTCTCCGAGACACCAGCAGTCTTGGTCTCCCTAGATGCCGAAAAAGCCTTTGACTGAGTCTCCTGGCATTTTCTTTTTGTTTCCCTTAAACATTTTGGTCTCCCCGAGGACTTCATTAAATGGGATAAGCTCCTATATGATTATCCTTCAGCCTGAATTTGGTGCAATGGCTGCCTTTAACAATCCTTCCCTCTTCAGAGGGGCACATGTCAAGATTGTCCACTCTCTCTCCTTCTTTTTTAGTTAGAGCCCCTCATACAGAGAATCCTGAGCTCACCCTCCATAAAAGGTATTCAAGTGGCAGGGAGGAGATGCACCATATCAGCGTATGCGGATGATCTCCTCTTACACATTGAAGACCCTGTAACCTCCATCCCCAGTTTGTTGACAGAGTTGCAGACTTTTGCCAGAGTGTCATTTTACAAACTGAACCAAGTCAAAAATACTCTCGCTTAACCATCGTGCGATCAGGTAGGACTATGTGGCCCTAGGCTTGACTTGGCAAACCAAACCCCTCACATATCTGGGTATAACTATTGCCAGAGATATCCCTACTATGCTTAAAAAAAATCTCACTGCCCTCATACAGCTTTTGAAATCTGACCTGGAGAGGTGGGGTGCTCTTCCCCTTTCCCTTTGGGGGCAAATCAGTATTCTTAAAATGAATATATTACCAAGATTATTATATCCTCTAGAGATGCTAGGCTTTTTTCTCCCCAAGACCTAGTTTATGAAACTGCAGAACATCTTCAGTGTTTTTCTTTGGCGAGACAAGACATAGGGCATACTTGAAACTGACTGCCCCCATGATTCGTGGAGGTTTGGCCCTCCCATCTCTCTTTACGTATTATGCAGCTCAACACTTGAGTAAAATAGCCCTCTAGTTTAATTCTGGCTCTCTTCCCCAGCTTAATGGCTATTTACCTATTTGGCTGGACATGGAGAGTGACCTGGATCATAAGTATCTGTGCATCTTGCCAGCCCTATGTTACCTACGCCCTGCTCAAATCCCACAGGCACTTAGAGGATCCACGGTGGCCTGTTCTCTTAAAGCCTTCCATCAAGTGCAGGTCCACTTCTTGGTGGCTTGGGACCATTCTCCAACCCAACCCCTCCTCAATAATCCACACTTTCGAATAGGCAAGCGTCCTATTCCGCGTTCATTTCTTCCTCAACTGAGAAGTGTTACATTACAGGACTTCCTCCAGGGGATGATATAACCCCATTTCCGGTTCTCCAAGATAAATTCCATTTTCACCCAAGGGACATATTTAAATACCTCCAGCTCAAGAATGCCATACTCGCCTTCCTAGGTCCCAAACCATGGATCTTACACCCCTTAGAAGATTTGGCCAAAGTGCTGGATGATGTGGGTCAACTGCATGTAGTCTCTGGAATGTACAAACACCTACAGGCCCTGGACCCACACCTTCCGACAGGGGTTTGTTTTTACTGGATGTCCACACACTCCTCCCTAGGAGGTTGAGTTCTGGGAGAAAATTTGAGAGGGATTTATAAATTCATCAAGTAGGATAGATTGTGTCTGGTTCAATTCAATATCATGCACAATTTATACTACACCTCAGTCAGACTGCATAAGATTGGTCATCTGGCTTCCCCTCTTTGTTCCTGTTGTAGGCAGAGCCCTAGTACTCTTTTTCATTTGATTTGAACTTGCCCCCATACGCAACAGTTTTGGAATGCAAATTAAAACTGTCCTTGACCCCCTTTTAGGATTGGATTCTTTTTTTACCCCAGAATGTTGCTTGCTTTCCTCTTCCCAGTGGTACACCAGTATAAGAAAAGAACATCTTACATTACTGGCATCAGTTACTAAACTCACAATGCTCCGACACTGGAAGGAAGACACCCTTCCCTCAGTTTTGGAGTGGTACCAAGAAGTGCTATTTGCCATTCAGTTAGAGAAACCTCTATCAATTATGCATCATAAACCCCAAGTATTCCAGCGAACATGGGAACCTCTTTGGATGTTGCTTTCCTTTGGTTACCATAGCTCAGTGGCCTACTGTTGCTATGACTGTTTTCTTTTTGCAGTCTTCTTTCCTAATCTTCTGTGCACAGAGAGGGGTGATTAGGGATGTTTTATATTGTTTATTGTTTTTGTGTGTGTTGTTTGTGCCCATGTGATGTGTTGATGTTTTATACCTGTCTTTCTTTTGCTTATTGCAGCAACATGGCTACTGTATTGTATGACTCGTTGTTTAATATGTATGCTAGTTAAATTGAATAAAGTCTATTGAATTAAAAAAAAAGTCTGTTTGGTAGCTGGTAATCCTCCTTTTCTCTACTTTGCTTGCAGGACATCTGCAGGGCTGCACCCATCATTGTGTGTGCCTTTTAGTACAGATAGGGAAAAAGCCCTATCCACTGCAAGGAAGGAGTCCCATACCCTGAAATGTTGATGGGTTTTGCGGGTGCAGTGGATATCTGTACATAAATCATGTGTATATACAATTCTAGTACACTGTCACTTTATTCCTGTGACTGATGGTCTTAAATTGGTAACCCACCACCCTTGTGTCTTACCTCTTAAATATAGCTGCTATTCATTTGCTGTTGTTCTAAACTGTATGCTGCACATAATTATTTCTAAACATTGTACAGTACATCAAGGTAGCAGTATGAAATGCTGTCTACCAGTCACTGTGCTCCTTTCATTTGGCTGTGATACACCCTTATTTTAGATATACAAAAAGTAAAGGAAGGTAAAGGCCAGTAGCCCAACTAGTTTGCCCATCCTGTCTGACTACTCTGCTTTGACCCTAGCTATCATCCCGCCCACTATCCATTGCCCCCTACCTCTTCTAAGACCATGTGCCTGTCCCACTTATTTATTTATTTATTTGTTTAAGTCTTTGCTACAGTTTGAAACTACCCACCTATTTGGCCCTTACCACTTCCTCCAGTAGTTCTACTTGCCCACCACTCTTATGATGAAAAAGTGTTTATGGATGTCCTTCCTTTGTAGATTTATGTATTAATTGAGTTTTCAGTAAAACTACAGTACAAACATAGAAATACAGGCATTGTACATTTTCCCAGTATGCTACGTAGCTGGAACCAGCCACAGGTATTACTATAACCAGTTAACCCTTTGGAACCTGTATTAGTTTCTTCTGGACTGGCAGTTTGATGAACAGGGATGGTAGAGTCTGAAGAAAATTACTCACAGATGTCCTTGGTTGATGCTGTCAGTCTAAGGATGTAATCACATGGTGTCCAGTTCTGCACTTCCCTGATTAAAATGATGTATGAATATGCTGCAAGTGTTAGTACCTCTGATACTATGGCATAGTGAGACTGGACTGCTGGAATGCAGAAGGCACAGATATCTCAGTGCAATTCTGAAAAGTGCTAGCAAATATGCACTTTTAATGAGAAAATATATAGGCTCCATATGGTTACTCTAGGGTCATACCCTTATCTTACTCATTGCAAGGGTTAAAAAAAATGTTTTAACCTTATGCTATGCAGCCCTGGTGTACTGCACCTAATGACTGGGACCAGACATGAAATTATCCTACAGCTTGGTAATAACGCAAAGGTCTAAGTTTAGCAAAGTCCCAATTAAAACATTAAACCATGTAGGATGAGATCACTGAGCCCAAGAGTACAGAAAAGATTACACCAAACATACTACAGTGCTAATTTGAAACACACAGGACTTAGGAGATACAAGTTATTGGAACAGTCAGATGAAGGAGACATGAGCATACACTGCAAGAAAAAGAGTTCTGGAATAAACATAATAAACCATCAGTGCCCCAAATTTAATCTCTTGCACCACCATGAAAAGTGTGCTGTGCTTACAGTTGCACTGTTGGCAAGTGGGAGTCAGCCAGGCAGGGAAATGCCATTTTAAACCCATCCAAATAGATCAATATCAGAAATCGGTCTCATTAAAACCTGACAACACACCAGCCCTACCACCCCGCAGAGGACATAGAAAGGTCTTAATCAAGTCTGTTAGTCCCACTCCTCAAGTCCAAGAAACAGCAAAAAGAAAACAGTCTCGGAGTTCCTTCTCATACTGTTGCTCATCTTTTGAGGCACCCTCTTCCACATGGCAATCTGTCTTCTCCTCAAGTTGCTTCATCCAGCAGACCACAGTTTTTCAGGTCCTAATACTGAAAAACCTTATTTTGATGAACTGTGCAGAGCAGCACGGGGAAGAGCAAGGGACAATTAGGTGGGGTGCTGTGCTGGAATTGCTGATAGAGAGGAGAGTAAGCACCCAGCTTAAACCCAGAGATATATACTGCATATACTGTATGTGTGTGTGTGTGTATGTGTATATATATATATATATATATAACATTATTAAAGGCATGAATACAGTTCTCATCCACACTCTGGCAGTTCCACTGAACCACTGATTATCAGTCAGATGTCTTTAAGCTATGCTCCTCCTACCTCCAGGTGGTATATTCTGTGCCTCCACCCTATGATGTCAGATCTTTCTTTCCACTGGAAGGGACAGGTCTCCGCTATCACAACTTTGCAGCATTTGAGGGTTACCTAGTAAAGCTTGGGCAAAAAATTCTATAAACTTCTAATTTCTTTGTGCTTTATTTATTTATTTTTAACAAGTTAAAATGTTTGCTCCCTGGTAGATTCTTCCCTCCTGGCCAGTCCTGCTTTCCCTAATCACTGCACCACCATGGGACTTCCAACCTTATGAGTTTACCCCCTCGTGATGGAGCCATCCCATGGGATCATAATACCCAGGGTACCCCCATGGCAGTGAAGAATGGGGTTCGTAGCCGAGCCAAGAGGGCTTCCGGTTCAGGGGGCTGGGGGAGTTAGTATAGAGTTTTCCCAGGAGGGAATGTGGTGTGCCATGATGCCAAGATGGTGACCTGAGCACCTGTAGGAAGACATTGAGCATCTGCCTGCCCCTACACCCATAACTTGTCAGGCCTTGGTAGCCTTCCCTGGCACTCCTGTAGGGGCCAGGCATGCACTGAGTGCTGCAGCCCACCCCCAGGAGGCGAGCAGTCCCTTACATGCTCAGTCCCCGGCCAGCCCTCCAATATCCCAGGCCCACTGTTGAACTTGGGTCGCTTGCTCTTGTATTCCAGCTCTGCCTCGTCGACTTTGGCAATGGAAGACATCCGAAGATAGAAGAAGGGAGCCCGTCTCATGGCTTTAAATTTTGACAGAAAAGTCCTTGTATCCTGCCTCTGTTGTTTAGGAGTGCAGCACAATATGGAGGCTGTGTCCTTTGTCAGACAGTCGTCTGGCATCACTAAAGGATGACACAGCCAGACTTGTCCTTGATTGAGCAGCCAAAGGGACTCAAAGATTTGACTAAAGTCACAAGAAAGTCTTAGCTTTGCCGGTCAGCAGCATAACTAGCAGCTTTTGAAGCAGTGCTGGCGGCTGCCATAGTGAGTACCTCATTGACCTTGACTGCTCCTGGTTAGTGTTAGCATTGCAGGGTCCTTTATGGAAGGGTTCTGTGACATGTCAGGCCCTTAAGACCTTCAGGGAGCACCCTTCGCTTCATGGTCCCAGTTGTGGGATCAAGAGAGGTCAAGATCTTCTATTCCCTTGACTCTCCTTACTGCTCATCTCAAGGACTCAACTCCGGTCAAGCTTGCCTCCATCAAGGGCTTGATCGACAGCTCCTTGCGGGAGCTCCATAAGGCTTGATGATCTCTACATGGGTCAAGCAGACAATCAAGATTTGACTTGAGCTTTTTGACCAGTTATCTGAGGAGTTTATTTCCCAGACCCCGGTTCTCCGGTCCTCAGTCAGGAGGACATAGCCCGGTTGGAGTCTACCACCGGCTCCACTCAGTATTAGCCTCCACCAGTGGCCATTCCTCTGAAGCCAAAGCTAATCAACATAGCTTGTCATGTGGTCTACAATTACCCTCCAGAGTCTTCTCTTTGACATCGTCCCCCAGGTCGATGGGCAAGATGCTGCTCACATTGTCAATCCTGTTCAGCTGGGAGGTGCTGTCATTGATGCTCCTCAACCTTCTGATATGGCGATGCTACAAGGAGTTCCTCTGGCAGTAGTGGACCATTGCAGGGCAAAGAGGAGCTCTACCTACTGTACTTTTGGTCACCTGGCAGCTGCCAGCCATGCCCACATGGTCCATCCTTGACAGATGTGCCCAGCATCTGCTTCTCTGCCCTTACAAATGAAGCTGCTTCAACCGTGGTGGAGCTCATACAGTCAGAAGACACCAGAGTGTTTCTACAGTGGTGAATGGTTGAGAACCATTTTGGACAGTCCCAGAAGACTCAGATGGGTAGTCCATGTTATCTTCAAGGACTCATATAGTCAATGCCTAATTGAGGAACTGTCCAGTGATCCATTGACCAGTGTCTTTTGGGGCTGTCCTCCACCTTGTATCAGAATCCATGAATTTGTCCTTGGCATCAGCTCAGAAGCAGGCTAAATACTCATTTACAGACATCCTAGACAGGGACAGTTGCCGGGGGGTTGCCTTCCATTTGGGACTGGCCCCTAGAGGTTTGGCAGCATCCTATCCAGCACCTCCACTGGTATGGTGCACATGTACACTGTCCCTTTTCAAGGTTTACAATCCACCCTTCAGTCGAGGGGTTGGTCTAAGACTCAGCCTTCTGAAGTCCAGTGGCCAAGGGGACATAGATGAGCCCCCTCTGACAAAGAGTCAAGAAGCTCAACCATGTGGCCTAGAAGGCGATGCCACTTCTCTCTGAACCTCCATCAGGCCAGATATGCTGTCCTGATGTCCAACTTTAATCACTCCCAGCTGGGAATGCTGGATAAAATCCTTCCTCCCCTTCCTGCTGACAAGCATAAAGTGCAAGCAAGCCTGCAGTAGCCAAGAGGCTACAATACCATTAGCGCCCACTGGCAGGTCAGAGCAGGCCTAGGAACTGAAAGGAAAAGGAAAATAGAGAAGACAAGAGTCACTTGTAGGTGGCCAGCCTACAAAAAGTGATAGAAGAGATTAAGGATAGGAAAGGGTGCTGTTGCAACAGTCTAGATAGTGGGAATAGAAGATGACAGAACAGAATACCTAGGCTACCCTCTCCCTCTGTGCCAGGGTAGAGCACTATACTACCACAATCACCTTACACTTCTTTGCATTGAAGTTTATTTGCCATATTTGTGACCACCTGTCCAACTTCTTAAGGCCCTCCTGCAGTGGTCTGACTCCTCTTGTACATCCACTCTTCCGCTGAGTTTCATGTCATCCGCAAACAGGGTGATGTTGCCTTTATGCCTCACTGATGTCACTGATGAATACATTAAAGAGGACCAGCCCCAGGACTGACCCCTGAGGCACCCCACTAATGACCTTCTCCTTGTTAGATTTCACCCCGCTTACTACCACCCTTTGTTTTCTGTCCCTCAGCCAACTCTATACCCATTTTACTATTAATAAAGATGCTGAGGCTTTAGTCCTGAGTGGAGGGTGAACACAGTGGCTGGCCCTCAAGGGGTCTGGTGCATTCTGTCTGTCCTTGTGCACTGAGCTACCTTGGTGGTAGGCCGATTACATTTTTTCAGTTGATAGAACAGGCGTTTTGAAGTAATCATAAACAGTTCGTCAGCTGCATCACCACTCAAGCCACCAGCTGATTCAAATTATTATGAGTGAGACCTGGTCAGGCTGTGGCCTCTCGAGGTTGGCACCGCTTTAGATTTGTCTACTGCAGAGTCTTTATTCCTGATCTAGAAGCCATCTCTTTCAGTTGTTGCCCATGAATTACAGCAATGTGCTCAGCAGCCAGAATCAAGACTGTTTACCAAAGGGTATTTTCAGATTTAAATGGATTTAATCCCCAGGGGCCAGGAGCGAGATCAGTTCACTATCTCATTGGAGCCAGGTGGAACCGTAAGTCATCATAGTGGCATTCAGTAAAGTTTTATGGCTGGTATGGACACTTTTGTGTCGTCAGACCCAGCATACTCATGAATTCTGCCTCCCTTTATTTATGTATATTCATGACTCAGTGGAAAGTAATTCAGCTTATCAGCCTTTTGTCTAAAAAAATGCAGAATCGGATGAGTAGCGCTCTTTCACCTTGGGTGGGGACAAAGTCTTCTCAACAGTACCTCTGGGAAAGTCTGTTCTTCCTCCTCAAATACCTCTTCTAGAGAAGGGAGTAGGAGGGACACTGGAGGCAGGGTTTTCAGAGCTCTTGTTATAAAACATTGCCACGTTTGTTTAATTTCCCCCAAGGAGGGCTTGTTTGTTTCTGGCACTGGTTCCTGTATTTATGTTTCAGGCAGAGGAACCTCAGGCTGCTTTTCCTTTTCTTTCTTTTTGCCAACTGCAGCATATTTTTGCTTTTTATAGTGACATGGTCCAACCCCCTACCCGACTTAACACCAACTCTGGCACCTCCACCTTACTGGAACTCTTCTTCACTAACCAGCCAAAACACATCTCTCAGGTTACCGTTCACCCAGACACCTTAGTGACCATTCTCCCGCTACCTGTCACTGGTCAAACAAGTCCTCTGCCGCCCCCCACCCACCCATCCCTACTTACCTCAGGCATCTAAATAAAGGTGCATTACCTAAACTCAAGGCCTTCCTCCAAACGTGTGACTGGTCCCCATTTTAGGGCTACTAATGTTGATACTGCCCTATCCTACTTTATCAACACTTTCAGTAATGCCTGTGATATCTTTGCCCCCTGAAAAGCACTATGACAAAAATCTAAACAATCCCCAGGTCACCCCAGCCCTGCTTGATATGATGTGCCACCGAGACAATTTCTGGTTTTAGGACATTAGACTCAAGCACCCCAGGATGAACAACTGTACTGAGAAGCCAGAAACAGATGTACGTGGGCTTTATAGAACTAAGGTAATCCACTATCGTCAAGCCCTCTCGGCTATCTGGGGCTCTAGTCAAGATTTCTGGAGCAATATTAAGGAGATCACCAGAAAAGTGGTTCCCCAACCACCACCCCCAGCTTACTATTGAAGGGAATTAGTCCATGACCCACTTACATAGATACATAGATAGTGTTTGCAGATAAGGCCTATGGCCCACCCAGTCTGCCCATTTGAGCTTGTAAGTTCAGTTTATGTTTTCCTAGAAGTCTGTTGCCCTTACCCCCGACCTCCAGAATTCCTTTATGTCTATCCCATGCATTCTTAAATCCGTGATTGTTTCAGCCTCACCACTTCTGGCAGGGTGTTCCACTTGTCCACCACCCATTCTGTGAAGAAATTCTTCCTCACATTTCCTCTGAATCGTCCTCCTCTCAACTTCATCCCATGCCCTCTAGTCCTGGAACATATTTTTGCTTAAAAATAGTGTATTCCTGCACCCTGTTCCTCCCTGTAAGATACTTGTATGTCTCTATCATATCCCTCTCTCCCCCTCCTCTCCTCCAGGAGACTTACCATCATGAATACCCTTAACAATACTTTCTCCTATTTTAGCAGAGTGTTGCCTACAAACTTCTTTGACCCCCTCATCCTATGACCCTGCCTTCCCAGCATCTGTCACCTCCCCATTTCATTTCTGAACCATCTCCTCTAACTCAGCACAAAAATATATCTCCAGGTTTATCAACAAGTCCAGGCATAGTGGTGACACACTCAATCTAAAATTCCTAAGGCTCACCCTGGATGAGGTTCTCTCCCCCCTCACAAAAATCTTCAATTTGTCCCTCTGCCTGGGGCAATTCCATTCAGCCTGGAAATGTACAGTAATCACCCCACTGCTCAAGGGTGGCGACCGAACTGCTCCCAACAACTACCACCCTATCTCCATCCTGCCCCCCCCCCCAAGGTGCTAGAAAAAGTTGTCTCGGACCAACTTACTGAATATCTCTCCAAATATAACCACCTCTCCCCTGTCCAACATGGTTTCCGCAGTGGTCACAGCACCACCACTGCATTTCTTGAGTTTTCATCCTTCATACACCAGTCCCTCAACAGCGGACAATTGGTAGGATCTGTGTAGATAGGTCTTACGAAAGCGTTCGACACCGTAAATCATGCCCTGCTGCTCCACTCCCTCCCATAAGTGGGAATTGCCTCAGAAGTTCTGTCCTGGGTGGCCAGCTATCTAGCGAACTGTTCCCAACAAGTTAGGATCGGCTCCACCCTCTCCTCTAGTTGTCTTGTTCACTCCGGGTCCTAAGGATCTGTACTCGCCCTATCCTTTTTAGTTTGTTCCTAAACCCCTCCCTCAGTCCTGCCCTGGAAAAAAGCTCCTTTATGTGGATGCGCCATTATTATTAAATGTCATTCCAACCCTGATACACTCCAAACCTTACTCTTAAGATTGCTTCCGCGCCATTGAATCTTGGTTTGCTACCCATAAATTAATTCTCAACTGTAGTAAAACCAAATCTATGATCTTCTCCACTGCCAAAACTGACATCATACCATTCCCTAACCATCTGCAATAATGCCAATGTCCCCTTTGAGCAAGTCTCCTTTTCAGGTACCAGGGATTACCCTTGATTCCCACCCTCACCTTTCATAACTATATACAAAGTCTCATGTCTGCACTCAACACCAGAATCTGTCTACCTCATTGGCACAAACACTTCCTTTTCCCCTGAGGCTCTCCAACTGGCTGTATCTTCTTTTATCGTCTCCCTAGTTGACTTATGGACTGGTGATCTATGGTTCAACTGACCCAACATCCTCTCACGTGTTAAGAGTACCCTGAACAAGGCATGTAGGATCGCCACTGGTCATGATAGAATGACCGACTCCTGCACCTTATAAAGACTGCAGGCTGGTTAAATCATGAAGCCAGGCTTAAATGCTCTACCTGTATCCTGGCCAAGAAAATATCCCTCAGAACTACTCCCCTGCCTGATGCTCTGGTCACCCTAACCCACCCAGCCTGAGCATCTAGAAGTGTCTTGAGGCCATCCCACCGTGTTCCTCACTGCAGAACCTCACAGAGCCAAAGGGCCTTCTATACCGGCTCTCTCGTGGCTCAGCGACCCCGCCCCAGCCATCTCGCTTACCTACCATTGGCTATTTCAAGACTGCTCTCAAGAGCTACCTCCTAGAAAAATTGGACTGTGATTGCTTCTGACCAGTCTCCAAAATGTTTTGTCATATGTTCAACTATTGTCCACTTCGACCTGTTTATTCTCTTGTTTAGTAGCAATGCTTATTGTAACCAAATGTATAACTTTGGGCCCACTTGGTCTGTATTATGTTACTTTGTGTTATGTTACCGTAGTATAACCCACTGTATTTTATATGATTGTGTGATTGTCTTCAACTATGTACCCATTGAAAACTGTTTGACTTCCCTGTAACTGGGACGAGGAGCCTTTGCAAAGAGTCTTTGACTCTAAGGTTATATCCGATTATTTCAATCAATAAATAAAAATTAGAGTCGACAAAGTGTTCTTAGCTAGGTGTCCTGTGCTGTTCACTGGAAGATGGCTTGGCAGTCTTTTCTGTCTGCTTGGGTTCCAGAGATTACTGCTATTTTACAACAGAGCGCTTTGCAGCTTTTTCAGTCTTCTGGTGTGCTAGAGACCCAAGTGTTTAAAGGGAAGCATACATTTCCCAAAGCCTCACTCCTGAGTGTGAGACCGTCCCCAATTAGCAGTGTCACAAATAAATAAATGTTTTACCTTTGTGGTTTAGATCTTGCTGCCCTTCTTCCCAGCATATTGTAACTAGTGCCACTAGAGGTACATCCCACAACTTCCCGTGGCTGTCCCAAGTCTGATGTATGAGCAGGAGCAGCCACAAGACCATGTATAGCTCAGTGCTATGGACAGAGCTATTGACATCCCTGTTCTGAGATGTACAGGTCCTGGTGCTACTGTGACCAAGTATAGACTATCAGTGGACTGGGAGCTTCTTGGGTGCCTCCTGGCTTGAGTCCAGCAGCCAGCCACTTAATGGGCACTGAGACACACTGGATGGCACCCCTGGCACTACCAGTACCCTGCAGGCAGTGCCCTGTGCTCCTTCAGCTAGCATCCATTTCCAGTGTGGCCCACTGACCCACAACTTGAGGTGCCTGCCAGGCAAGGGCACCAGAAGCATCAAGATCTCCTCCTAGAGCCACATTCGCCCAAGAACTGACTGGCACCATGAAGGCACTATACCCTTATAGTGCACTAAAGCTCCTCCCACTGAGCTACTCCCACAGAGGATGAGGCCAAGACACCAGTCCTCTTTATGCACATCTGATTAACAACCACCTACCTTACTGTAAGGAGGGTTTGATACAGTAAGATAAACCAAACCAAGGTATTGAATAAACTGAAAGACTTTACAAAATTATAAAATGGTAGTCCAAACTAAGAACATTTAGCCACATGGACAGCAGAAGGGGACACTGCATGACTGATCTCCTCAGCTAGAAATCCGCCAGTGGAATGTCAGGGGGAGCACAACCACACTTATGAGTTAGAACTTTTAACATTCTAATGTTCTATTTCTGGGGCAACACACAATGGCTAAGATAGTACTATTAGTATGACATTAGTGATACGGTCTCTTTGCTAGAAACGTAGGGATAAAGGGCAACCGGCCCAAGAAATAAAAGTTGAAGAGCCCTAAAATGGCTTTTACAGCAGGAGTGCAGCAGGGAACAAGGGTCCATGTATTATAATAGATGGTCGCCTTCTTTTTTTTTTTCAGTAGGGGGGCTACACTACCTGAGAGTCATAATACTATTGTCCTGACATCAGGAATCCATATTATAACAAGCATTTGTCAATGCCGAACATTTGATGCTTGTTGTGTTCTAAAGTTAACATGCAGCATTTTAAATCAAACAATTACATAACCTAAGCATGCACATGTTCAAGTTCTGGCAATGAAGTGTACCAGAGCATGAAAACAAAGGTCTGTATGCCACAGTACAAAACTGAACATATCACCAGTACAAACAATTTAAAAACATAACAGAACTATGTATTCGATTCAATCAATTCATTTAACTGAAGTTTCTCCTTTGTCCTTTTTGTCCACGAGTTTCCTTATCTATGAGGCGAATCCTCCAAATAACATCACAGGTAATCTAAAAAGACAGATTTCACTTGTACAGAATTGCCTCAAAGTATATATAAATATTACTGCAGTGAATATTTATTCAACGATATGCAGTCAAAAATCACAAATCAGAAACAGAATGGATTTTTAGAAGTATGGATTTTTTTTATTGCAGTAAACGCTGAATTGGGGAATTTTAACTTTAGTCTACTAGACTACATAAACTATGTAAATACCCTTATTTAAATCGTTTTATTTTAACATACAAAATACTTAAATCTATTAAACATTATGAATCCCATTATTTAATGGGTATGCACTTTGTCAGTACCATCAATGATTTGTGCAAATGATATAGTTCAAATAAGTCATAAAAACATTCACACGTAGCTGTAAAATACAAATATGTGCGATGGTCACAATCAGTTCACACAGTTCAAGTATATTTATTTGTGTTTTCATATAGATACTAATTCTTAATACCAATATATTATAAGACTCATAACATTTGTCTTTATTCGACCCCCTCATCTCATACTTTTATGGGTCACAGTATCAGTCTCTCAGCACTGTTTCAGGCAGCTATGACCCTTAAGTCCTGGGTGCCACTCTCACATCCATGCCTAAGTATCTCATCCACCCCACATTCCTAACAGCAGAAACCTAGTACCTACAAGCCTAGTTCCCTTAATCCGAGATGGCCCTGCCTATTCTCTACCTTTTACCTATTTTGGCCTCCCTCTTGGCTGCCTACTCTTTCACCCAAATTTCTACCCTATTCCTTAATACCTCCTTATTTTTTTTTATTATTTAGGTATGAGCTCTTACTTAGCGGAGGCTATATGGGATTGTTGTCTCTTCTCATTCCAGTAAAGCTTATCATTATGTACCTTTGCGTGTTAATTATGTTGACTGGTATGTATAGGACCATATTGACTGGCACCTTCACAATGTTTTTTTTTTTATTTTGTTTGCACCGCTGTCCACTGTAATTGTAATCTTATGAAGTGTACTGTATTGTATTAATGCCCAGGACCACCTTGAAAATGAGCTTGCTCAATGGTGTTTATGCCTGGTTAAATAAAATGATTGATTGATTGATTGATTGATTGATGAGACTCATAGCTAAGCATAGCATCTGACTCAAATATTCATAATCCCCATCTTGGGGGGTTGAATAAAAGAAAGTGTTGTGAGTTTTACAGTAGTTGGTATTGAGAATTAGAAAATGGCAAAGTAAAACCTAGCTTTCTGATTGGCTAGCAGACTTACATTAGCGGTCCGGTATTTTTTGATAGAGCCCTCTAAAAAACAGGTGCCCGTTCGTGGTGCCCCATTACTTATGTTATCATTGGGCACCCTCAAATTTTCAAACTGTTCAACTGCCATTTTTTTCTCTCCCATTTAGCGGGCAACCAAGCAAAGCAACAACCCGCCCCCTCGAGAGAACTCACCTCCACCACATGCCCGGTAGCAAAGCCATCATTTCAATTACAAAACAAATAATTTTATTAAAATAAGTTTCTGCTTTTCAGCCACACAGAATGGTGCTAAGTCAGATACATAATTGTGGCTACTGCTCCCTCAAAAGCCTGCCGATGAAGTACTTAAAGCAAACCGGCAACACGTCTCACTGTCTTGGGAGCCAAAGTTAACAAAGTCTCAACACTTCTCTTCTCTCCAATCGTGACAAGCGTGCCCCCCCCCAAAAAAACATTGACATTTAAATCCACCGGTTTCAACACTTTATCTTTTACTAAAATACCTTCTAATTCTTGGTATGAATGCTCTGCTGAGTGACTGCGACCCGCTGACCAAAAGCAGCATGCTCTCTTCCATCACAGTGCATAGTAGCTCTTCCATACAGTCCTGGCTCCCCAAAAAAAAACATTTCTTGGAACCAATGGGGCAGGGGCGCTGTGGGAGACATCAAATAAATATTTCAGAAAGGCATCACAGAACAGCAGTGCTAGGGACAAATCAAATCAGGCTAGTAAGGAGCCGGGGTGCACTGCAGACGGACTACAACTACCAAGAAACCACGGCCCGCTATGCAGCTCAATCACACAGGGTCTACTAAACAGCAGTGCCTCTACTGACAAGATGAGCACACTACAAGGACTACTTTGCAAGGGAAATTGATTTTTTTTCATTTATTATATGTTTGTGTGGTGGAAAGGATGAGAAGGGACTTGGCAAGGGTAGAGGAATGGTCAAATGTATGGCAGCTTAGATTCAATGCTAAGAAGTGCAAGGCAATGCACCTGGGAAACAAAAATCCAGGGGAAGAGTACACAATGGGGGGTGAGATACTAACAACAACAAAAATGGAAAGGGACCTGGGGGTAGTCATATCAGATGACCTAAAGGTGGGCAAGCAACGTGAGAGGGCAGCAAGGAGGGCTGGGGAGATACTGGGATGCATAGGGAGAGGCATCACCAGTAGAAAACAGGAAGTTATTATCCATCTGAACAGACAGCTGGTCAGACCCCATCTGGAGTACTGCATGCAGTTCTGGAGACCCAATCTCCGCAAAGACATAGACAGAATGGAAGCTGTCCAGAGGAGGGCAGCTAAAATGGTGCAGAGTCTGCACCGGAAGACACATGAAGAGAGACTTAAGGAGCTTAATATGTATAGCCTTGAGGAAAGGAGGGAGAGGGGGGACATGATAGAAACTTTCAAGTACCTCAAGGGAATCAACAAAGTCCAAGAGGGTAGCATATTTCAAAAAAGAGGTGTGCAAGAACAAGGGCTACAATTTGAAGATGGAGGCGGCTCAGAGGTAATTTAAGAAGTATTTTTTCACAGAAAGGGTTTTGGATGCATGGAATGGCCTACCGGAGGAGGTTGTGGAGTCAAAAACAGTGGTGGAATTCAAGCATGCATGGGACGGTCAAAGGCAATTCTAAGGGGTGGGGGTAGGAAGAAGTAGGCTGCTGGTTAACTAGGATCTGCAGCTTATCCATTAGGTAGGGAAATGGGCAGACTGGGTGGGCCAAGCAATCCTTATCTGCCATCAAATTCTATGTTTCTATGTTTAATATTTTATTTTCTTTTATTGAAAATGATACTTGCAAGCCATTTTCTAAGTGCAATAATACCCTCCAGGGTGGCAGTATTGGGCAATACTGGACCTTCCAGGGGCTATAAGGCCCTCTGCTTGTGGCGTCAGGCCTCATTGCGCCCCTGGGTGGTCCAGTATTGCTCAGTACTGCACACTCTGTTGGGTATTATTGCTTACTTAGTGGCTGTATGAAAACACAAATATGTATACTTGATCTACATGAGTTGTCTGTGACCGTCGCACATACTCCTGATATTAGAGCTGGGTGGGTGAATTTTTTGAATGGGTTATTTGAACTATGTGTCACTTTCACAAATCTCATTGGTGGTATTGACAAAAGCACATACCCATTATATAATGGGAGTCATAATGTTCCATAGATTTAAGTATTATGTATGTTAAAATAAAATGCATTTAAATAAGGAGTATTTACACAGTTCATGTACTCTAGTAGACTAAAGTTAAAATGCCACCCCAACTTAGCACTGAGTGCAAAAAAATGTACTTCTAAAAAATCCATTCCATTTCTGATTTTATGCAATATTCACTGCTGCGGTATTTTTATATGTACTTTTGGGGGCAAATCTGAACGTAATATGTTTTTTTTTTTTTTTTGTTGTTGTTGTTTTGTTTTTTAAGATTACCCATGGTATTATTTGGATGATTTGGCTACAGATCACGAAATTCTGGGACAAAAAGGACAAAGGAGAAACTGCATTTGAATGAATGGATTGAATTAAATACATGGTTTTGTTATGTTTTTAAACTATTTGTATTGGTAATATGCTAAATTTTTGTACTGTGGCATGCAGGCCTTTGTTTTTCATCCTCCGTTAGCACTGATTGCCAAAACCTGAATATATGCATGAGTAGGTTGTGTATATTGGTTGATTTAAATGCCTGCATGTTAACTTTAAGTCATTGAAAACTAAATCACAATACAGGATACACAAAACTCATGTCAGTACTCACAATGTGTACAAAAATCTGATCTGTCAGCAGATTTTCCCACTGTCACTGACATGACTGTTCTCCTTACCCGGTATAACACAGTTTGCTAAACTTTGGCTTTCACATTACAGAGGTATGAGGCACAGACGGGAGAAACAGAGCAAGGAAGAGGAGAAAGCCAGCTACTAGGGCTGCGCAACACTTAGCTGACATTGGACCTGATGTTGACAGTCAGCTGTTTTCTGAGCTGGCTTCATGCAAATCAAAGGGCCAAAGCCCTCTCTGATTGGGGCGGCTCCAGTCCTTTGAAATACACAAAGTGTCCACTCAGCAAGCAGTGAGTGGTGTCACAACCACACTGCCTGATCACTGGTGTAGACTGCTGAGCCCATACTATTTGCAACTGCAATGGGCTCGGTAGTGACAGACCCCTGAAATCCCCTTTCACTGTGGAAAAACTTTGTGCACACGCACGCATCAAATGTAAAAAGGGTCTGAGAAACAGAGCTTTATGATTGGCTGTAAGCATTCTATCATCCTTATGTTAATCTTTTACATGCAGAGCCTAATTAAATGCTGAACAAGGTTCAACATGATTTTAAAAAAAAAGCTCAGTGGTTAGTTACTCACCCTCTAGGGGCATGTGGCATTCGGCTATGCCTCGTGCAACATTACACCCCTAGAGTGGGATTAAAAGACTGTTAACATAACCCCTAGTCATGCCTGATTGCTTAAATACCATCGATGTGATATCAAAATGATGGCAATACAGAAAAGAATGCCACAGTCGCTCATGCTTAGCTGTTCTTGGCTCTCGCTCTTGTCATGGCTTTCAAACCTGCAGTTAGAAAATGGCAGGCGTGGCACTGATGGCTGAAAAGCACCAGTTCAGGGACTTGATGAATATTTTTAATTTTTCCTGTTACCCTGGTTCTTTACTAAATGCTTTTGTTGAAACTGAATATACTTGCCTCTCACTTGCACTTAATGGTAAGTCATAGGCTGTCCGAGATCAAACTGACACTTGAAAAGAGATTTTTGATCTCACCATCAAAAAAAACCAAAAACATTTGTGATCTTTCACTTTTGTCTAAGGTAAGTGATAAATGGGAGGTGGGAATGCTGAGAGAATACTGTAACTGAGTTTCAGTATGGAAAGTGTTTTCGGTGGCCATAGAGTACTGTCCAAGATTAAGCTGACATTTGAAAAGAGATTTTGATATCCACAGGGGAACAACCCCAGCAAAGTTCTGTTACAAAAAACAAGGTTTATGACACCACAGGAATCCCTCAGTGCATCTACAGCACTGTAATAGATGGACATCCATCTGTTATTCTGTTTATATCATATTCACATTAGAATTGTGTTGTGCAAAACTTCCACAAATCTTACATTTTTTTTTTTTAATGAGAAGCATTATTTTGTCTAACTGGTTCAAATTTGTAAAACTTTTTATTTAACTTACCTGTAACAGTTGAAGATGATATGCGGAGCGAGCTGCAGAAGTACATTAAAAATTCCCGTGGGAGAGAGTTGCCCGGATTCACGAATTACAGAACATTTGAATCTTTGGCCAAGAAGCAAATCATGAACTTGGAGGAGCCTGCTGTCAAAATGGTGAAGGAAATTTCAGGTGATTGTCCTAGACTGTCACTGCAAAAGTTTGATCATAAAAACTACAGGTAACATTTAATCCAACTGGATTTCGTTCTCAGTGACATGCACTTTCAGTCCTACTGGGTACTGGTAGTACGTATTGTACCCCCAACTGAAGTTTCCTGAGCCTTAAATATGCAGTGAAATTTACAAAGAATAAAAATCAGAGCAATTTTATTTTACCCTTCTGTGCCTCTATATATATATATATATATATATATATATATATATATATATATTATAATATACTGGCACAGTAGCACCACTATATTAGGGTTGAGTACGAACTTCTGTGTTAAACCCAAAGTTTTGAACCTTGATACCTTTGCAGCCGTTCAACGAATTTGTACAAAATTTGGCATGTGTAGTCTTTAGGGGTAGGGCCCTTGACGGGCCAAATTTTGTTTAAATCTATGGTATGGTTTCTGAGATAGAAACTGACAAAACATCCTAAAATTACCTGTTTTTTTCACGTTTCTTTGTCCACCTAATTAATTTATTTATTCAATTTTGATAACCGGGTAGGCCCACTGCGCTCCGAAGCTAAAGGGGAGGTTCTGATAATGGGAAACTTCAACATGCCGGATACAGATTGGTCAATACCAGCAGGAACATCTGCCAGAACTAGACACATAGTGGATTCCTGCAGGGGAGGGCCTCAAACAACTGGTACAGCAACCCACAAGAGACAGGGCTATCCTAGATCTAGTACTGACTAACAAGGAAGGGATCACAGATCTCCAGGTAGAAGGTCACCTGGGGCCAGTGACCATCACATGGTATGGTTCAATTTGGCTACTACATCTAAATCATCCCATTCCAAGGCAAAAATATGGGACTTCAGAGGAGCTGACTTTGATAAGATGGCCAACAGAGTTAAGCTAGCCCTGGCAAAGAAACACAGGTGAGGGTACAGGCAAAGTGGGCAAGCATTAAGGATATAATACTTGAAGCAACATCCCATTGTGTTAGACAGAAAAGGAAGTGCAAAGAAGAAGAAAACCACTTTGGTTCTCAAATACAGTAGCAGAAAGGTCAGAGCCAAAAGGCTGGCCTTCAGGAAATATAAGGAACACAGCAGGATGAAGATAGGAGGCATACTCAAACTGCCCTAGGGAAGCAGGAAGGCAGTAAGGCAGGCAAAGTCCTAAACTGAGGAAACACTAGCACGGAACAGTAAAAAGAAGGTGACAAGACTTTCTATAGATACATTAGTGAAAGGAGAAAGTCCAGAGTAGGTATGCTAAGCTTAATGGAGAAAGGAGCATGTGAGAAGGAGGACCCTGTAAAGGCATCTATCCTAAATAGATACTTTTGCTCAGTATTTACTGAAGAGAAGGTAGGGCAGGGCCCACAGCTCAGCATCATGGACACAGGGGGAGGAGGTGAGCTACTCCCTTCACAAAGAAAGGGTCCTACAAGAGCTTGCTAAGCTCAGGGTGGATAAGGCAATGGGACCTGATGGCATACATCCCAGGGTACTTAAGGAGCTAAAGGTGGAACTAGCAGAGCCATTAGCAGAACTGTTTAGTGAGTCTCTGAGCACAGAAGAGGTCACAGAAGACTGGAGAAGGGTTCATGTGATTCCACTCCCACAAGAGTAGTAGAGGAGGAGGCGAGGAGAACTACAGACCAGTCAGTCTTACCTCAGTAGTGGGCAAGATTATGAGGCACTTCTTAAGGAAAGGATAGTGCAACACCTGGAATCCATAGGGGCACAGGATCCAAGACAGCATGGGTTTACAAAGGAAGGTCCTGTCAAACTAATCTCATAGATTTCTTTGACTGGGTAACCAGAGTGGTGGGACCAAGGGGAGCAGTTGATGTTGCCTACCTTGACTTCAGCAAAGCTTTGACACTGTTCCACATAGAAGATTGATAAATAAGCTGGGTAGGCTCGGGGTGGGTCAGAAGTTGGTCAACTGAGTGGCAAACTGGTTGTCAGGCAGAAAAAACAGAGTGGTGGTAAATGGTATACAGTCAGAAGAGATGCAAGTCACAAGTTGGGTACCTCAGGGATCAGTCCTGGGGCCAGTCCTCTTCAACATCTTCATTAGTGACCTTGCAGATGGACTAGAGGGTAAGACTTGTCTGTTTGCAGATGACACCAAGATCTGCAACAGAGTAGATGATCCAGATGGGGTGGGCAGAATGAGAAGAGATCTGGATAAACTAGCAAAATGGTCAGAAGAGTGGCAACTGGGATTTAATGCAAAGAAGTGCAAAATCATGCACATAGGAAGAGAAACACCTGAAGCAACCTATAGGCTGGGAGGAGTTGCTAGCAGTCACAAAGGAAGAAAGAGACTTTGGCATCATCATCACTGATGACCTGAAATCATCCAAGCAGACCTCTAAAGCAGTGGGTAAGGCTAGGGGTGTTAGGGTATATTAGTAGGGTATCACAAGTCCATAGAGGAGTAATAATCCCCTCTTTACAAGACACTGGTTAGGCCCCATCTGGAGTACTACGTGCAGTATTGGAAGGCCACACCTTCACAAGGACATTAACAAATTGAGGCAGTCCAGAGAAGGGCAACCAAAATGGTGCAGGGACTGCATCAGAAGACATATGAGGACAGATTAACAGAGCTCAATATGTATACCCTTGAGCAAAGGAGGGAGAGAGGTGATATGATCGAGGCATTCAAACATCTTAAGGGCATTAACAAGGTCAAAGAGTCTAACATGTTTAAATATAAGAAAAATAGCAGGACAAGAGGACACAGCATGAGATTAGAGGGGGGCTGATTAAGGGGGAATGTGAGGAAATTCTTTTTCACAGAAAGGGTGGTGGATGCATGGAATGGCTTACCATAAGAAGTGGTGGCTATGAATACAGTGCAGGGCTTCAAACAGGCATGGGATAGGCATAAGGGAGCAATACAAATGACTATGAATAGATAGGCCACTGACAGAGCAAAGGCCAATGGCACATTTATAAGGTAGAAAAAGAAATGGGCAGACTGGATGGGCCTTGCGGTCCTTATCTGCCGTCAACTTCTATGTTTCTGTGTTTCTAAGATCCCTTTTTCATGGGTGACCTGGAATTAGTTACACGGTAAAGCATTTCACATATAGAGCAAATAGGAGTGTTCAGAAATGCCTTTATGTTGTGGTCTGAAAATTTCAGAGTAGAAAGCATTTGGGTAACAGATATACCTTTTGAAGGTTTGGTGAAAAAATATTATTCCGTTCCAAAGATATATTTTTAATTTCCCATTATTTCCTATATGAGAAAATATATGTACAGTATAATGAAAGGGAAAGTACTTTTCACACACTGTCATCCAGTTTTGCATACTTTGCACCTTAATAACTTTGCAACCCTTCAATGGATGTGCATGAAATTGGACACGCATAAGCTCTGGAGGTAGATCTCTTGATGTGGTAAATTTCATGCAACTCCGTTGTGTGTTTTCTGAGATATTGTGTCTCAGACATCCTTAAACTTACTTTTGAACCTTAAACAGATGTGACAGTGCATGAAAGCTTGCATGTATGATCTCAGGGGGTATGTCTGTAAATGTGATACATTTCATTTGAGCCTCTTGTGCAATTTGTGAGATAGTGTGTCTCAGACATCATTAAACTTGCATTTTTTTCCCCATTTTTACTAACAGTCTTCCAGTTTTGCATAATTTGTACTTTAAAAGGACACTGTCAACCTGTTTTGCATTATATTATTTCTAGTTAAAAACCCATTTTTTTTTTATCGATTACCTTCTCTAAAATGATTAATTCTGCTGCTTGTTTTGTCAGTTTCCTTGTTTAGCAGAACTGAAATGCATGGTAGTGTATATTTATAAACAACTTTGTTTTGTTTCAAATCCTGAATCTATTCTTCGTGAATACTTCCTAAATATTAGAAGCACCACCAAACAGTGCAGACACTCATGAGACAGCAGCTGCCTCACCTCCCACTGCATCATGAGTGGCCAGACTGTGTTGGGACTGTTCTTAGGTCCAGGAAAGATGCAGTGGGAGTTGATCAAAGAATGTAAACAAACTTGTTTTTGTGTGGTAACACCAGTGTGGTGGTCAGTCTGTTTTTCACTTTTTAAAAGAAAAAAGAATCAGAATCAAACTACTAGCTGCATCAGCAATCTTTACAGAAAGTTAGCAATCATAAAATGTGTTTTTTAAACAAGGGACACTTTGAGGCCTAAGGGGGTTGACTGTGTCCCTTTAATAACTCTAGAGTCCTACAACATGTATGCATAAAATTTTGCATGCATACTTTTGTAGGGTTGGTCTGCTGATGTCTTAAATTCCATTTGAATAGCTTGTGTAGTTTCGAAGATACTGTGTCTCAAATATCCTCAAATTTACATTTTTCCCATTTTCGCAAACAGTTATCCGGTTTTGCATAATTTGCACTTTAATAACTTTGCAACTATTTAACAGATAGGCAAGAAAGTTTGCAAGCGTGATTTTGTGGGGTTGCTCTGTTGATGCTGCTAATTGCATTTTAAGTGCTTTTATAGTTTCTGAGATATTGTGTCTTAAACATCCTTAAATGTACATATTTGTTTCCATTTTCGCTGTCTTCCAGTTTTGCATACTTTGCACCTTAGTAACTTAGTAATCCTTCAATGGATGTGTATGAAATTTTGCATGCATAATCTCATGGGGTAGTTCTGTTGATCTGGCTAACCTAGTTTGAACTGCTTAATTGCGATAGTGTTTGCCAAAAGAACTAGGGTACTGCTGCAGTTTGCTACACTGCTGTTCCAGAACTGTCTGTTTCTTTGTCACCTTCATAACTAAAAAATTGGTTTGGGCTTTTGGACTGAAATTTTTAGGTTACAAAGGACTTGCTCCAAAGATGTGTCTTTAACTGGTTTGGTGAAAAAATGTTACTGCCCTGCAGAGTTATAACACTTTGAAGTTTTGGAATTTCCCTTAGGGTAACATTGTTAGGTCAGGGTACTTTTCAGATGGTATATCTCAAAAACACCTTGAGATACAGCTTCGGCACTATGGATAGTTTAGTACACCTTTGGGTGTACTAAGTTGTTTTGTATGTCACTGGGTCCTGTTTCAAGCTGTTGGTGAATTGTAACACATGGGGCACACATGACCTATAATGGAGCAGGCATTATCAACATGGCAACAGTACTGCTTTGCAGGGCATGGTGTTACCACAACACACTATGCACTGATGGGAGTCCGACATGCACATGAGGTACAGTTACATTAGGCATGGATGGGAGCACAGGGCCTGGAGAGCCCTGTGCCCCCACCACTCACTATGGACTGATGGTAGTGCAGGGACCGGGGGGGCCTACAGTCCCACATGGAATTGAAGGACAAGTACAGTAGGCATGTATAAGAGCACAGGGCCCTGCCACTCACTAAGGACTGATAGGAGCGCAGGGCCCACAGGACCCTGCGCTCACACTTGGAAATGAGGGACAGTTACAACAGGCACAGTTGGGAGCACAATGACCAAAGGGCCCTGTACTCCTACCCCTCCCATAATCAAATAAGGCTACAATTATACTTTCTCATAAAGTAAGGAAATTCATTGCAAAAAACTTCATTAATGAACCATTAGGGTTGAAGCATCAAAAGTAGGGAAATACAGTCTTAGGGCCCCCAAGCCTAAGACCCCACCACCACAGTGCATGCAGAAACAGGCATGAGGGATTTGTTTTGGGGGTTGTGAACCCTAATGCTCACCCCATTCTCCTATGGTGTACCCATCTTACCTTATTTACTCATGGAATGGGTTGAGCATCAGAGTTCACAAGCCCAAAGCACCCTCATGCCTGTTCCTTGATGCACTGTGGGGTAGTCTTAGGCTTGGGGCCCTATGTTGTATTTCTACTTGATGCTTCAACCCTAATGGTGCATTAATAACTTTTTTGCAATTAATATATATAAAATATATATGTATTGCAAAAAGCTTTATTAACGTATCAGTTAGGGTTAAAGCATCAAAAGTAGGGAAATGTGATGTTAGGGTTTCCAACTGTAACACCCCACCTCCACCTTGCACAGAGGAAGACGGATTGGGGGTGGCACTGACACCTCCAGCCCTAACACTCACCCAATTCTCCTGTATGAACATACAAAAATGCCAGCAGAAGCAGGCCTTATGATCTGTCGAGTCTGCTCAATGGTGTAGCTAGCCCCTCAACTTGCAGATGCTCCACCTTCCCCACCCCTCTTCTTACAAGCCCCATCACCCTGTCCCAGCTTCTCTTAAAGCCGCCCACCATTCTACAGGATACCACCTCCTTGGGCAGAGCATTTCAGCTGTCCACCACCCTTTCAGTGTGAAAAAATGTCTCCTGATTTCCCCTCTTAAATCCCCCCCAATCTCAGCTGATGCCCTCTCGTATCCCTCTCCTTCTTCTAAGCTGGAAAATCCCTTCTGTATTAGCCTTATTTATCCCCTTAACATATTTGAAGGTTTCAATCATATCCCCCATCCCTCCTCTCTTCCAGGGAGTACGTGTTCAGTTTCCCCCTCCAATCTCAGCTAATTCCCTTTGTATCCCTCCCTCTTCTAAACTCGAAAATCCCTTCTGTATTAGCCTTATTTATCCCCTTAAAGGAGTACTGCCTTGAATCTACAAGTCTGTGTGTTCTGTGGAAGCTGTGTTTCTAGTACTGGTTCACATTCTGTTTTTGTTCCACATGTACTGGCCATTTGGTAGAATCACTAGGTGTTTCCGCTTTACGCTCTGGTGGGCAATACCATTTTAGAACTGTATGATGTGTGTTATGTCCTTGTTATAGAACTTAAGAGTGTTTTCACAGTGCACTCATGTTCTACTCTGGAACTCTGTGTCCCAAAGGGGACATAAACTACATCATACAGTTCTAAAATGGCACTTACCAGCAGACTGTACATCAGAAACAACCACTGTGTTTACCAAAAGGCCACTAAAGATGGAGAAGTAACATAAGGGAATCAAATACATGAAAAAAGTATCTACTGGCACAAATGACTTACAGTTTCAGCACAGTTCTCCTTTAAGGTATTTAAAGGTTTCAGTCATATCCCCCCATCCCTCCACTCCTCCAGGGAGTACATGTTCAGCTTGCCCAGTCTATCCCCATAGGACTTTCCCTCCAATCCCTGTGGCCGTCCAGCTTATTTTCTAATGGAATGTGGTGAATGTTAGGGCTGAAAATGCCAGTGTCACCCACTGATCCCTCTTCATCTGTGCAGGGTGGAGGTGGGGCTAATGCCATATTTCCCTACTCTTTGATGCTTTAACCCTAACTAATGCATTAATGAAGTTTTTTGCAATTTATTTCCTTTCCTTTTTAGATGGTATAATAGATGTGCATATGTAGCTAGCTGTGGAAACAAATAGTCATAAGTGTGCCATCTTAAAACATTTTCACCCCAAATGTTCAATGTAGCCTTCTTATCACCTCACCACAAGTACCAGTACAGAAAACTTTCAAATCCCTGTTGAAATGTAATTCTGCGCAACTGAAATGGCATTCTGCGCCACAAGTGCGGAAAAACATTTTTGGCAGAATTTTAAAAATTACAGCTGTACTATTCATGAGGTTGTGTGAAAAAATTGCAACGTTGAAAATCTGGAGTGTAAATATGAAAACTTTGTGAAGTTACGAGCATGCGCAGAAACTGTGCAACACACGCTTATAAAGCAGTCATTTTGGGGAAGTTTTCACCAAATTTTCAACATGGCCCTTTTTTGGACTTCCCTTCATGAACACTGGCACTGTGATTTTGTTAATCTGTCCTGAAAGTTGATTTTGTACAGCAGTCTTGCCATTCTGCACCACAGGTGCAAAAACACATTTTGGGCAGGATGTGAAAAATAACAGCTATACTGTTCATGAGGAGGTATAAAAAAATGGTGATGTTGAAAATCTAGAGTGAAAATATTCAAAATTGGTGAAGTTACAAGCATGTGTATAAACTGTGCAACGTACGCACGTAATGTGGTCATATTTTAGAATTTTTTCACCAGATTTGCAACATGGGCTTTTTTGGGCCCTGCCTCATGAACACTGGCCTTTCCCCTGCTGCTGCTTCTTTTCAGCCTATTTTTGGCTCCAGGAGCCCACTCCTTTCTCCTTTTGCACCTTCTTAAGTCTTCGTTGGGGGGACTGGAGGACAGGTATGGGGACTGCCCACTATATAGCACCAGACCGACGTCGGTCATGTGATGCTGGGTGGGCAGTCTCCCCAAAGATCTACTGTTATGGTAAGTTCTTACGTAACTGTACTTCACAGTAAGTTCTTACATAACTGTACTGTAGTAGGGAGAACAGAAAACTGGGGCTGTTCTGTGCCTATCCCATCAGTCTGGAACACTGCAGAAGGATGGCTTCTCAAGACCCTGGACTCCATGCCGTCTGTACACTTTACCTCCTCCCTTGGTTCGTGAGGTAGTGTTCAAGGCTCAGAAGGGCAAGGTGGATGATCCTGATAGCTTCAGACAGGCCCAGACAGTTCTGGTGCTCGATCTACTCAGCCTCAGCAGCAAACTGCAGTGGAGCTTACCACTCTGCCCAAACTGCTAACAAGAAAACGGTGTACAGTTCTGCACCTGAACCTTCAGTTCTTTCACCTCTTGGCCTGGTCCCTGAGTGGCTAGAGTTCCAGGCTCGAGGCCTTTCGGAAGACATTCTCCATGTGGTGGTGGCATCCCGTAATGAGTTGACTCGCAAATGCTATGCATTTAAGTGGAAGAGATTCTCAATCTGGTGCCAGGGCAAGGAGCTTGATCCTCTTGCCTGACAGTTGCAAGTATTCTCAACTACCTCAGGTTCCTGTCTCAATCGGGACAGTGTGGGATGACCCTTAAGATGCACCTGGCAGCCACCTCTGCATATCAGGTATGAGCTAGTACATTGATGGTAGTGCAGGAAAAGGTGGTTGGGCCCTTTTTCAGAGCCTTGGATTTCCTGTCTCCTCTGGTGTATGAAAAAGTGCCTCCATGGGGCCTACTGCTGGTGCTGGCTGTGCTTACGGGCAGGCCATTTGAGCCTGTGCACAAGTGTGAAATGTCTCACTTGTCATGGAAGACTGCCTTCCTGGTGGCCATTATGTCAGCCAGAAGGATTAGTGAGCTCCAGGCACTCTCAGTGGAGTCTACTTGGCCTTCCATAAGGACAAAGTGGTCCTTCAACCCAACATTAACTTTCTTCCCAAGGTCGTGTCTGAATTCCACCTTAACCAGGTGATTAGCGTACGGGTTTATTTCATCCGTCTGACCTTGGACACTGATCGCAGGCTGCATACTTTGGACTTGCAGAGGGTGCTCTTTTATTACAAGGAGTGCATGACAGGCATTCATGGAGAGACTTACCAGCTGTCTGTTACTTACGCTTAAGCTGCTCCATGCAGACTGGCACCTAAGCAGATGCTTGCCAGGTGGATTACATCCTGTATCAACCTTTGCTACAGGTTGAGCGGTTGCAAGTCACCCAAGGGGCTTAGGGCTCATTCTACCAGACTTACTGCTGCCTCATGGCCACTTCCAGGGATATCTGCATTGTGGAAATATGCTGGGCTACAATCAAACCCTCCTGGACTGATGCTCCTAGCCTGCCCTACTACCTATGTTCATCTAGGTGTTGGTAACACGGAGGAGCCAGCTACTCTTCTGCCCCAAGAGGAGAGAGCATCCATTAGGATGCTCACTCTTTCTCCATCCCCCAACCAACCCAGGCTTGTTCCTGAACCCGGGTTGCCAGCATGGCAACAGGTGAGGCATAATGCCTCAGCCCTCCGTGCCACTGGGTTGGCAGCGAGTGAAGGTCACTTAAGCTGATCATACAGAATTCAGCGATGGGTCCATTGCATGCAGTGAAAATTAAAATGGCAGAGAGAGTTTTATGCACTGTATTCGGTTTAGACCGATGACATTTAGCGGGAAATGACATAGATGATATAACCATAATCAATTATAGGTATTATCGTCGTGCTCAACTAAGCATTTCCTCATACCTGGGAAGGGCAGTCAGTAACTCTTTAGAAGGCTCCAAGTTTTCTGTATGATTTTAGGCCATAGACTGGATATGGAAGAAGTCAAGAGATTGGTCAGATATGATTGCTAAGTACATATATTCTGACATAACATCTAAGGTGCTTTCATCTTCAGGTATTATATTCGGGGTTAGACAATTTAGCAAAAATTTCCTGGAGACAAAAAGCAGAGAAACAGTTTTAGCTGGGCTGAGCACTAGCCAGTTTGTGGAAAACCCAGTTGAGAGATTTTAGTAGTCTAGCTGAAGGAAGGCAGAAGTAGGTGATGAACTGGGGCCATTTGTAAACAGATTGGTGTCATCAGCATACATGTTTTCAGGATTGGACAGCAACAGGGAGGTCATTCCCAAAGATGTTATATAGGAGTGGTCCGAGTACGACAACCTGGGGGACACCCAAACTCACCTGCAAGGGGCCAGAGAAGGCAGTCATCACAGAGACTGATTGGGAGCAAACAGCGAGCTATAGAATTGGGATCATCATGCCAGAAAAACGCTTATGGCAGACAGCCAGAAAAACGCTTATGGCATGCTTAGGCGATATTAGAGATACAGAAAGCTTAAATAATGCAGGAAAATGGGAGGGGGGATACAACATCAGGAGGAGGAGTGGATGTGTGGGGAGAGCAGCCAAGGTCAAACAAACTGATGTTAGCACACAGGCTGCTTATCTATTATACAATATTAGACCCATACCACCCAGTCAAGCAGGCAGGGAGCATTCTTAAGTGGTGTGTTTATCATAGTCTCAACCAGTGGCAATTGCTGCCCCCTAATAGGGGGCACTTTCAAGTGGTATGTGTATCATAGTCCCAAGCAGTGGCAATGGTTGTCCCCTAGCAGGGAGCATTTTCAACTAGTGTGTGTATTGTAGTCCCAACCAGTGGCAATGGCTTTCCCCTAGCAGGGGGAACTCTCAAGTTGTGTGAGTATCACTTTCTCAACCAATGGCAATGGATGTACCTTAGCAGGAAGCATTCTCAAGTGGTGTATGTATCACTTTCTTAACCAATTGCAGCGGATGTCCCCCAGCAGGGGGTTTCTCAAGTGGTGTGTATCACTTTCCCAGCCAGTTGCAATGTATGTCCTCTAGCAGGGGGCATTCAGAATGGTGTGTGTATCACTTTCCCATCCAGAGGTGGTGTTATCCCTAGCAGGGAGTGCTCTAAACTGGTTTGTGTATCACTTTACCAACCAGTGGCAATGAATGTTTCCAAGCAGGGGCTGCTCTCAAGGGTTGCATGTGTATCACTGTCCTAACCAGTGGCAATGTATGTCACCCAGCAGTGGCCGTTCTTTAAGTGGTGCGTATATCATTTTTCCAACCAGTGTGAAGGAGGGTGCTCTCAAGTGGTGTGGCAATAATTTTCCTCACTACAGGCAAAACGCATCACAAAAGGGGAGGGAGGTGTTCTCAAGTGGTGTGGCCAGTCCACCATTTTACCCACAAGACACAATGGGCATCACCTATCATGAGGCATTCCTGATTGTATGGACTTTCACTTCCTCATATTGAGGATGTACCCAGCTCTTGTATTGGCTTCAATTATTGATTTAGAATTTTAGAACATACTGCAGGCATGCCATCAAGTTTCTTCAGCCTGGTATTTAAATTAATTGCCTAAAATATGTACTGAAAAGGTGAAGTTTTATGGATGGGAGCAGTCAGCTTTGCCTCCTTCTGTGGGTTACATAAACCAGCTCCTTCAGCCTCATTTGGAAGATCCATTTCTTTGCTGCAGCCTGAGGTTCTGCTCCTCCTTGCCACCCCCACATCCAACAATTGCTGCCTTCCTCTTGGTTGTTTTTGGCCTTATAATTTGTTTTTTGCCTTCGGCTTCTGATTGGTTTGTGCAACTCTAGTTAGTATGTCATACCTTTTTTATGTTTGCTTGCACGCATGTGCAAGAAACATAGTGCCATCATCCGAGTTTTCGGAGGTGTGTCACCCCCTCTTCCAATTCAGTCAGTGTGTTAGCAGGTGCCTCTGTCCGCTGCAATGCATGCTGGAGCTGTCTATGACAAGCTCCAAAATGCAGTGGCGACAGTTGAAAGGGAGCTACGCTCAGTGAGCAGCGATAAGATATCGCCTGCTCATGCGCCTTCCCCTACACCACACACACACACACAGAAATGCCGCATACGCATACTGCTTGCCCCCCCACGCACACACTGTATAGCTGCGGGGTGCCCAGTCCCCTGTCTGCTGTGCTCGCCCCCAAAGCCTTCCAAATGCCACGCTGAGTGCCCACCCCAGCGTGGCACTCAGTGGTATAGCCGACGGGGTGCCTAATCCCCCATCGGTTCACCGTCTCCCCCAGTACAGGGTGCCACGCTGGGAGCCCCAGCGTGGCAACAAATGCCATGGCCGACGGGGTGCCCAATCCCCAGTTGGCTCCACGCCCCCAGCCATCCTTCTGCCATGCTGGGAGCCCACCCCAGTGTGGCAAACGTCCACGTCATCTTTTTTTAAATACCTGAAAATTAAAAGCGGTCCAGCGGCGCTTCTCCCTGCCCCCTCCCACAACCCGCACCCACCCACTGCGCCCTGCCTCCCCACACCCCCTCACCCATACTTACCTCCGAGTCCGGCGTACCATCTTCGGTGGACCGGAAAACGCTTGCACTCTTCAAAGCCGACCGCGAACTGAGGAAATGCCGGTAAGCTGTATAATGGGATAGATAGGGAGTTTTCAACTTTGTTGCATATCTCAGGCATTTTTGGAATTTTTGCACCAAATTTTCAACATGGGGTTTTTGGGACCCCTTCTCATGAATGCTGTCACTGTCATGCATTACCGGGTTCTAAGGGTGATTTCGCAGTCACTGTGCGAAATCACCTTGTAACTCGATGAATCTAAAATGACACTGCCAGTGTTCATAAGGTGGCTCTCATAGCTCTTATTTTGAAAATTCCAGGAAAATTCCAAAACTACTGTTTATTTAGCCATGCTATGCACCCTACGACGCTGTGAAGTTCAAGAAATTTTCAATATTTTCACCCAGATTTTCAGCATTGCCATTTTCCACACACCTTCTTGAGCAGTACAGTTGTAATTTTTCACATCTCACCCAAAATGTGTTTCCCGCCCATGTAGCATAATGGCGCAGTCGGTGCTAAATCAATGTACGGGACAAATTAAGAAAATCACAGTGACACTGTTCATGAGCAGAGGTCTTAAAATGGCTATGTTGAAATTTGCGAAAAAATTCCTAAAATGACTGTTTTACGAAGCGCATGCTGGACAGTTCCTACGCACGTCAGACATGTTCGCTAATTTTCAATATATTATTCCAGATTTTTCAATATTGCCATTTTACCAATTCCTCCTTATAAGAAGTACAGCTGTCATTTTTCAAATCTTGCCCAAAATGTGTTTCCGCTTCATGTAGCACACAATGGTGCAGTCGATGATGAAATCAATGTATATGGACACATTTAGAAATCACAGTGATACTGTTCATGAGCAGAGGTCTTAAAGTGGCTATGTTGAAAATTTGGTGACAAAAGTCCATAAATGACTGTGTTACGAGTGAACATTTGCGCAGTTTCCACGCACCGTAGTTAATGACTTTGTAATATTTTAAGTCCAGATTTTCACCAATGGCATTTTTCCACACTTCCTTATTTACAGTACAGCTGTCATTTTTCACAACATGGCCGAAGTGTGTTTTCACACTTTCAACGCAGAGATGCGTGGTTGCTGTGGGAAATCATTGTTCGGGACAGATAAAGAAAATCACAGTGACACTGTTCATGATCGGAGGCACCAAAATGCCTGAGTTGGCAATCTGCTGTAAAAAAAATCCCCAACCTAATTATATTACGTGTGCATTGCACAGTTTCTGTGTACGCTCATGACTTTACCATTTTTTTAAATATTTTTACTGCAGATTTGCAACATTGCCATTTTTTACACCTCCCCATGAACAGTACAGCTGTCATTTTTACATCCTGTTGGAATGTTTTGCACCTGTGGTGCTAAATGCCATAGTCGCTGTGCATAAGCAGCTTCGCTAACAAACTGATATTCCCTGTTCATGAGGTGGGGTCAGAAAAACCATGTTGAACATTTGGAGTGAAAATACCAACGAATGCCTGAGATATCTCGGGTTTCAACCATAGCCCAACCCTGTCAGAGAATGACAGGCATCAGGTGTGACTTGGGATTCTTGCCTGTAATGCTCATACTATTCCACACCCTGCAGCCAGTGAGAGGCATCGAGGCAGCCTTTGGACTCTTCGGCCCCAAAGTTCACCCCATTCTCCTATATCGCACCCATCTCACCATATCTCCTAATGGAATGGGTGCGATAAGGGCCAAAGACCCAAGGAACACCGTGACACTTGTCAGTGTCTGCAGGGTGGGGTGTGGTGAAATGGTGTGGCCATTATGCCTGACGACCCAAAAGCACACCCCAATGCCTGTCACTCTCTGCAGGGTGGTGGTGGGGTTGGCTTCAGTTCAATATTACACTGCCATTCCTATTACGCAGCTCTGTAACTTCTACACTACCACTGCCAATGCCAGCAAGCAAACATTCGGCATTGTGCTTTTGGCATTTGTCTACAGCAGCCACTCCTATTGCTCTCATGTCCTCATATACCTTCAGTGCTTGCCTGCAGTGTGTTTTCAATGTGCTGACTCAATTCTGCGCCCTGTCTCTGTTATGCTGTTGTATATTGTTTCTGTTTTCTCAGCCAATTTTACCTGCTGTTCATAACAGGCACTAGCAAGCTTTTCACTGCAGTTCTTCTGAATGCATTGGATTCTAGCCAGCAGCTGCAGCCACTTAATCCCAGCCAACTCAGTCTGCCTTTCTGTCATTCAGTCATCAGTCAGTGGGTCTGTGTCATTATTTTCTCTATAGTCATGGCTGTACTACAGCTTCCTGTATTTCCTGCCCCTGACTGAGCTATGAAAATGGCCTTTGATATGTATTCCTATTTTCAGTACTTGTCTTCAGTTCATTTTCTCTCATGCTTGTCATTCTTAAGCAGTCCTCATTTAGTCCAGTCCAATCTATTGGTCATTCTTTCTGCATCGTCATGCAGTCAGTCCGTTTCTGCATCGTAAGACTCTATGAGCACATTCCTACTGGCCATTATCATGTTCCCTAATCCTGCTCACTTGTTCCCCTTGAAGTCCACATCTTGAGGGTGAGTCCCTCATCAGGTGAGGGTCCTCTTCAGATTGCTTGTCTCCTTAATGGTGAGAGGCTTGAGCACTCAGTGTGAAGCTTTAGCCATGCAGGCCCACTGTCGGTGGCATGTCACAGTGTAGTATTTAAAACTTTAGCTGCTGGAGGGTGGATCCTAAGCCCACAGGGGTTCCTTTAGCTGTGCAGACCACCTCGGCAGCACCTCCGAAAGCTCTTCTCCCTTTGTGTGCCTAAGGTCCACTTAGTCTCATTCTGTATCCCCTTCCTTTAGTTTTCAGTCAAGGTTAGGCCTCCTTACTGCTTGAGGCTGGGTGCTAGCCTTTCAGCAGTTGTAATTCTTGTTCCATGTTTTGGGGGGTGGACCTCCTTTAGGGGTTCTACCTTTAGTTGTGAGATCCACTCTCTGCACTCCCACATTATCATATCAAAGGGATAGAGTGAGAGTTAACCCTCCAAAGGTCTCCATCCTGATTTGGAATTCCAAATCTACCGAGTAATGAGAGTACCCCTACTAGGATGGATGGTGCCTTGAGGCCATGAATCCCCAGAAATTTCTTCCACTGTGGGTGGGGGTTGTCTCCTGAGTGCCAAAGGCCATAATGTAGCTTCTGTTATAGCACTGTCCCTTGCAGTAGGATTTCTGTTGTGAATTATAAAAAGGGTCTGAGAAATAGAGCTTTCTGATTGGCTGCAAACATTCTAACAGCCTTATATTAATCTTTTATTAACATACATGTAGAGCTTAGTCATATGCTGAACAAGGTTTAACACTGTTTAAAAACATTTTTATTATAATAGCAATAAGGCACTCCAAGGGATTATGTTAATAGTCAGTTAATCACCCTCTAGGGGCATGTGGCACTCGGCTACACCTCGTGCCACAGTACACCCCTAGAAGGTGATTAACATAACCCTTGATCATGCCTTATTGCTTAATTAGGGGTGGATGGTGGCTTTCCTTATCCTACAGTCTTGCCATTCTCTCCTTCCTCTGAAATTCATGCCTCTCTGCTATCACCCGTCACCAGCTTTCAGCTCTCTATGTCATAACATTTCTCATCTGTGTTTGTAGCTCCTGCGTCTTAGCTACTTTGGGCTGATCACATTAGCAAAGGAGTCAAGTTCCTGGGGTGGCACCCTCTCCGAGAGGGTTCCTTTGCATTCATGGTACCCCAACAGGGTGGTAGTCCTTCAGGGGACAGAGTGTGCAGATGGCCAAACTAACTACATATGACAGACAACAGTCCAGTATCAGCATATTGCACAAACATTACTCCACACCATGGTTGCGTACACCAATTAAATTTAGAGCTTAGTGCTTTTCCCAGATACATACAAATGTTCCTTACCTCTTGGGAGTTTGGGGGGCTTAATTTAATAATCTTTAGATGGCTGCTCTTTTGGATGACAGGATCATAACTTGGCTGCAAGGAGGCAGCCAGCTAATCCTTTCCATTTCCTGCTGTCCCGACCCCACCTCCACACTCGGATACAGTATGATGCTTGACCAAATAGAGTGCATGGGCTTGCTTAATTGAAGTCAGTGGGCCAGCTAGTCAGAATGAGCTTTTCACACACTCTGCAAATAAGTATCCTATCTAGTTACCCTGGTGCAGCAGCACCTCGGGAGAAATCTCTCCTGTACTGTTGTAGCACTAGAAATAGTAATGAAGGATCTGCCTCTCATACTGGTTCTGTCAGTGAACATGCCTCTGCTCTGTATTCCTAACAAATCCTTTCTTTTCCAGATAAAGTCCAGACAACCTTTAGTCAAGTGGCAATGCTGCACTTTTCTGGGACTCCAAACCTGCTTAGGGAAGCCAAGGTATGCCACTTCCTTTCTTTTTTTTTTTTTTTATTCTTTTTATTGAACCTTTCAGAAATAGCACACACAAACACAGGACATTTGTATGGTACATCAGTGCATAGAAAAGAGAATGTATCTAAGACACCAAAATATTTTTTAGCACTGAAAAGTCAGTAAACAAAGATTAATTGTACTATCACCAGTCAAACATCAAATATCCTAAGTTCAAAAACATATAAATCAATATGCAACACTATTATTAAAACTGTATAAATACAAATACAAAAAACAAAGACTAACATTAACACTAAACTTGTTACCAGTCACACACACAGTGCTAAGAAAAAAAAAAAGACAAGCCTAGAGTGCCCTAATGCCAATGTCAGATGCAGCACCCATTCCGTCCCAGAGGGCAGATGAATTCAGTAATCCTGCAAACACCCAAAAAGAAGAGGGGATAAAAAGAAGAAAGGAAGAAGAGGCAACAAGGGACCACAGGTGTAGGTGAGGGAGGCCATGCCAAGGGAGACAAGATGCGATAATAGCAGCTTGGACCCGTCCTACATATAGGCTGTATTAACCCAGATGTATCACCGCCTGCTCAATGGGGGACAAAGAGGCCAAATGCTGACCCCATTGCTTTTCAAATTTATCAGACCACCCTTTAAATCATAAGTCAGATACTCCAGCTGAGCTGGAGCATATTACGGACAGTCTTACCACATCTGCAACATAGGTGGGAGCTGGGCGCCTGGAAGGACCAAATCATTTGGATGCAACGCCGAGCCATAATTAACATCAGCTAGATGGGTCTGGAGTAGAAATCCCAATCCTCAGATGACTGGTCCGCCACTCAAATAACAAAGACCAAGGATTAACTGAGAGACTGACCCGCATAATATGAGACACAGCCTGGGCTGCTGCAGTCTAAAACTCATGATGGACTGAACATTGCCAAAAACAGGTAAGTGCCCTGCTCCATACTGCATTTCCCATATAGAGGAGAAACCCAAGGGGTGAATCTAGTTATCCTCTCCGGGGGGAGATACAGCCTGTGTAGGTAGAAATATGAATCGAGCCTTCTTAAATCGGTTGCATATACTTAACTCCATATGAGGTTCACAAAGCTCCTTCCAGGCCTCCTCCAGTACACTACTTCCACTATCTAAAAATATATTACTATATACGGTAGATCTATACATACAAGAAGAATCAGCATTTATATAGCACTTTTCATATACAGTGTATCCCAAAATGCTTTACAAGCAATGCTAGACTGGTAGTTAAGTGACTGAATGTGTAGTGGCGACCATATCGCACTTTGACTCCCACACACAGCCTGGACAATTGCATGATCCAGTGTATGGGAAGGGGAATGTTGGCCAAGACACTGGGAATGTCCCCTACTCTTTGCGAAGAGTGCCCTAGGTTCTTTTTCTTCCAGCTGGACACCCACCAAGACAGTACCACGATGGGGTAGAAGGGATCTTGGTTTAACATCTCATCCAAAAGACTGCACCCACCAGCAGTACAGTACAGCACCCCCAACCCCCCCAAATACTGCACTCAGATGCCAACGTTTTAGGTGCAAGTCCAATCCCGGTGTGGTAAGAGAACCCACAGCCTTCTGGTCCAGAGCTGGATGTGCTACCAGCTGAGCCATGCTGACACCAGCATGTCAAAAAGAGAGAAAAAAAGACAGCTAAGTGGACAGACTGATACAAATTGTACAATCCAGTTGATAGTGTTCCACAAAGTTAAATCATGTTGAATTTCATTCTGCTTTTATTTGGGGGTGCCTGTTCTGTATTAAAGGGGAACAGTCATCACAAAGGGATCCACACTCAAGTGTGGGTCTGGGTCAGGTCCCAGTAGTGCACTTTATGTGCAGAAAAATGTTGGTTTACGTTCCTGCTTACTGTAGCATAGTAGATTGTAACAGACTAATTATGCTTACTTGTAGGCTGACATATTGTGTTACTACAAATCGCTGAATCCCCTGCAGCTGACATTGTAGTAGTAGACAGCATTTGGAGATTCATTAACCTCAGTGCATGTCGACAGTTTGTATCAGCGTTGAGCTTTCTTTTTTTTTTTTTTTTTGCTGTCATCCCTGGGCTGTGCAGTCACAGAGGGCAATAGTTTGCTCCTGGAGAAAAGCAGAACCAGAAAACATCAGATAGGAGATCGTAAATGCTCTAGTACGTACCGTAGGCTATTCAATCTCCCATTGCTGCCTACTGTTCTGATGTCAACTACAGGGGAGACTGGGATTTCTAGTAACAGAAGATCTTACTTTGAGAGGGTTCCTGCAGTAGGTCATAACATATAGGACTGTGCCCTCTGGCATCGGGACCACACGGCAGACTTTTTCCAGCAGTGTCTGGTGGGGGACCGCCCACCTGGCATCACGTGATGGATGTCAGCGTGCCCCTATATAGGGTAGTCCCAGCACCCACCTTCCAGTTCTTTCCTGCCATCGACCTGCGCAAGGACTTTGCAGTAAACGTTGCTCCAGTTGATCACCATTTTTTAGTCTTTTCTTTTCTTTACTTCGGTTCGTTTTTGATTTTTTCATGTCCTCTCCACCTCCGACTTCAAAGACCAAGAAGAAGTGCGGCGCACAGATCCCTCAAAGTCAGCCACCGGCACTGCCTCCTTTGCCTAGGCCAAAACTATGACATCGTGGCCTGCCCTGATTGCAACCCTTCAATCTTGCCACTTGCAAACGCAGGCAGTAAGTCTTGTAGGCCCATCTTCTCAAATCCAGACTGGCACCTGGAAAAAGAGATTCAGAAATGAAGGGATTCCACTTCTTCCCCTTCGTCGGAGTCAAAAAGGAAGAACAAAGAGGAGGTCAGGGAATGGGAGCATCTGGAGGAATTGGACCGGGTCCCACCCAGCAAGCCTTCTTTCAACTAGGCCTTTTCCCTGCTACCTGCCTTTGTGGTTGTCCAGGCCAAGCCCGGGAATTCTCCAGATACCTCTGCTTCCTTTCTTCCCTTTTCCACTGGTAAGCTGTCTGCCGGCTCCTCCGGCGAATGCCCGGTACCTACCGGTAAGTCAGACCCCGGCTCCTTCAGGGCCCGCCCGGTCATTGGTAAGACGGATTCCCACCAATAAGCCAGTTGAAGGTCCTCCCCTCTCCCACCCAGCCCTCCTTCGTCTGATAAGCTGTCTGCCAGAGTCTCTGATGACTGTCCCGATGTAGCTAACCCGTCGGTGGGCTAACACTGTCTCACCTGACGCCCGGTCGAGCTTGCTGGCTTCTTTTGAGCCACCTCCTTCTAGATCCTCCCTGGGCAGGAGCCTTCCTCTCCGCGTCACGGTGGAACTTCCACCCCAGATGTCACAACTGGGTGGAGAAGGAGGAAGAGGGCCCCATGGATGTGGTCTTTTCTACTCCCACTCCAGCTGTGGCCCCCGTCACTCCCTTGGATACCGCCATCAGACCCAGTCCTAACGCCAGCTCCTGGCCACCTGTCACCTCCGTCGGGCCTATCCATGACTCCGCCATCAGGGTCTCTTCCTCTGGCTGTCCCTATCCTAACGCGGCTTTCCCCACCCCCCATTCTATGTCACTGGCCAGTTTTCTTTAGTTTATCTCAGTGCACATTCTGGCGCTGTCCCTCAGGAGGTTACTTTGTGAGGGATTGGATCTCTAGGAGGGGAGGTGTTTTCTGACTCAGAAGAGGATTCCTCTGATGCTTAAGTCCGTGGCTGAAGGCAAGAGTCCCCAAATCCCCGGAGGATCCTTCCTTTACTGAACTTCTCCGTATTATCCAACAGACTAACGACTGGAACACAGAAGAGCAGGACTCAAAAAGGAAACGACTAGCTGAACATCTGGACTTGGAGGTTTCCCCTATCCCTGTTCCTCCTTGGACAGCCCCCCCATGAGGACCTTACTACTACCATTTGGCAGCTGCCACATTCTATTCTGGCCATCCCTGAGAAGGCAGACCGGATCTCCCATTCACCCGAGGGCATTTCCTTTCTGGACTCTCATCCTAGGGCGAACTGTATTGTAAGAGCTATGGTTCATGATCGTTCAGCTGTTCCAAAGCACTGAAGTTCTCCCCTCCAGGCAAGGAATCTCGGCAGCTCGACTAATTGGGAAGGAAATTTTATTCCTCCTCTACATGTGCACTCCGTTTTCTCATCTACATTGCTCACGTGGTCCCTTTTCAGAAGGCCACTTTGTCAAAACTTGAGGCCCGTATTCAGTCCATTGTGGATTCAGATCTCAAGGAGGAGCTGACCATAGATCTATGCATGTCCAAAATTTCTTTTAGACATGCTCATAGTCACCTATGATACAGTGTGGCTCCCTCCTCTGCCATGGCTGTGTGCCTCAGACAGAATGATTGGCTGCACATCTCTGGACTTTCCTCAGATCCAGGATGCCCCCTTCCGAGGATCAGTCCTCTTCGGAGAAGACACTAAGGCCATTATCTCGGGCCTTCAGGACAGTGGTCAGGCCCCGAGATCCGTTTAGTCTATGTACCCAATGGGCATTCAGAAAAAGGAACCCTTTCGGTGCCTGTAGAAGAGGTAGGATCATCTACCCCTCTTCGGGTGTCAGCATACAAGGAGAGCTTCAGGTTCTAATCTCTCCTTCCTTCCCCACCTCAGAAATCTCAGAGAGGGACCAGGATCTCTCTCCCTTCCGGCCTCTCTGCTCCCTGTCTTGTACTGCTCTCCCCTTCCTCTGCCCTTAAACATAGAGCCAGTGGGAGGATGGTTCACCCTTCACACGCAGGAGTGGAAGGCCATCACCTCAGATGCATGGGTCATTCAACTCTTTTTAAGAGGGCACACCATAGAGTTTCTGGAGTTCCCTCCAGACTCCCCTCCAGGTTGTCCCTGGTATTCCCTGAGCCAGACGGCTCTGGTCGAAGAGGAATTCCTAGCCCTGATTCAGAAATCTATCATGGAGCCAGTTCCTCAATCCCAGAGAGGAATAGGGTTTTACTCCCATTTCTTCCTGGTCCCGTAAAAGACGGGCGACCTCAGACCCATCCTAGACCTTAGCCGGCTGAGCCTTTTTGTGAAATACAAAAGGTTCTGCATGCTGACTGTACAGGGTCTTCTGCCCTTGCTGCAGAAAGACCACCGGCTTTGCACACTGGACATGCAGGACGCCTACGTGCACATCCTAGTGTTCCCCGGCTGCCACCATTTTCCTGCGTTTTCTTTTCCAGGGGGAGCATTTCCAATTTATGGCCCTCCCCTTTGGTCTTCCCTCAGCACTCTGGGTCTTCACCAAGTGCTTGGCAGTGGTGGCAGCGGCTCTGCACCGATGGGGATTTCCAGTGTCCCTGTACCTGATCGGCTGGCTCTTAGTGGCCCCATCCAGGAACACCCTAGAGAATTCTCTGGCCTTTGCACTGGACCTTTTCTCCCAACTGGGGATTACAGCCAGCTACCCCAAATCATCTCTGGCCCCCTCCCAAAGACTTCTGTTCATTGGGGTGGTCTCGGACACGGTCCAGTTCAGGGCCTTCCTGCCCCTAGACAGAGCCGACACTCTATGGGAACAGGTCTATCTGGTTCACTCCTCCAGGCACTTTCCTGCCATGGCATTTTTATGCCTTCTTGGTCTTACAGCAGCTACCATCTCCATGGCTGTCTTAGCCAGATTATACATGAGGGTCATTCAGTGGACATCACATGTCCAATGGGACCAATGCTCGTACAATCTGGACCATCCTGTCCTGGTGTCCAGCACTCTTCTGAAAGATCTTTTATGGTGGCTGGATCCTTAAACTCTGTCTCGGAGGTTACCTTTCGGTACACCCCCTCCTTCCTGGACACTCACCACAGACGCATCCGGTCTGGGTTGGGGTGCTTGTCTAGGGAATCACCAAACACAGGGTTTTTGGTCCCCTTTGGAGAGGTCTCTCCACATAAATGTCCTGGAGATGAGAGCTGTCCTGTACGCCCTTCAGGCATTCCCGTCCACCCTGTCAGCAGGAGCACTGCAGATCAAGACAGACAACATGTCAATGGTCTGGTACATCAGCAAACAAGGAGGAACTTGATCATTCCCCCTGTGCAGGGAGGCAACATGTGTGTGGTACTAGGCAGTCCAACATGACCTCGTTTCTCATGGCCGTGCATGTCCCAAGCATCCAAAACGTCCTGGTCGACAACCTCAGCTGGACTTCGTCTCAGGTTCATGAATAGGAACTGACTCAGGCACTTGCTGAATTTCTTTTTCCTCTGATGGGAATGGCCAGAACTAGATCTCTTCGCCTCCCCACTCAGTCCAAAACTACCCAGTTTTTGCTCGCTCGTTCCAGAGCCTGGTGCTTTCTGGCATGACGTGTTGTCTTTCTGCTGGACAGGGGAGTTCTTGTATGCCTTCCCTCCCTTTCCCATTCTACAGCGTGCCCTTCTGAAACTTCAGGCAGAGAGGGCTCAAAGGCTCCTGGTAGCCCCCTTCTGGCCAAGGCAGATCTGGTTTTCCACTCCTGCAGCAGCTGGCTATAGAACCCCCAGTCCCACTCCCTCCTCTACATGATTTGTTGACTCAAGACCAGGGCAGACTAGTGCATCCGGGGCTCAGGACCCTGCATCTTCATGCATGGCTTCTTCAGACGTAATTGTGTGATACTTTGGAGTTTCACAGAGAGTCGCTCAAGTCTCAGCAGAGGCCCGAAAGCCCTCCACCAGGTTCACCTATGCAATGAAACAGAAGTGATTTTCTATCTGGGCAGCACCTAAGGGCTGCGACCCCTTCACTTGCTCGGCTTCACAGGTTGTGGAGTACCTGCTGCACCTGTCTGACTCTGACTTAAGCTATTCCTCCCTTAAGGTCCACCTTTCGGCTATTTCCGCCTGTCATTCTTTGGTGGACAGGAAAACTGTCTCTCAATTGGAGGTCTGCAAAATATTTTCATAGAGGATCTTCCATTTGAAACCTCCCATTCATAATCACACCCCACCTTGGGATTTAAATTTCATTTTAGAAAAGCTTACACTTCTCCCTTTTGAACTGGCTGTAAGCTATGACATGCACTACCTACCCTGGAAAGTGCTCTTTTTGGTAGCTGTTACTTCTGCTTGAAGAATTTTTGCGCTTCAGGCCCTGATGCATGAGGAGCCTTATTTATTTTTGCGCAAGGACTGGGCAGTCCGGCATACTAATCCTAAGTTTCTTCCCAAGGTGGTTTCTGAGTTCACCTTGAACCAGTCGGTAAAACTCCCGGTCTCCTTCCCTGTTCATTTGAACAGAGGTGAGGCTCTTCTCCACTTTTTAGGTGTCCATAGGTTTTTGGGGTTCTACATCCCCAAGACCAAAGAGACCCACAAATTGGATCAGCTTTTTATCTCCTTTGCCCCCCAGTTCTTGGGGTCTGCAGTTCCTAAGCAGTGTCTATCCAAGTGGCTGGCTAACTGCATCTGCTTCTGTTATCAGAAGTGCAACAAACCTCTTCCAGGAGAGGTCAGAGGTCATTTTACTAAGGGTATGGCTGCATCCGCAGCTTACCTCTGGAATGTTTTCTGCAGCAGAGATTTATGCAGCAGCAGCCTGGAGTTCTGGCCATACATTCACGAGGCATTATGGTCTGGACATTGCCTGTAGGCGTGGGGCCAGTTTTGGCCTCACTGTTTTGCAGGGCCTACTGTTATAGACCTGGCTTGGTCTTTATCAGATTCTTCCTTCCCTGCTTCTGTTAGTCTTTCTGAGAGTGACTACTTGGGACTCAGTCCTGTATGTTATGACCTACTGCAGGAACCCTCTCGAAGTGAGATAGTACAGTTACGTAAGAACTTACTATAACAGTAGATCTTGGAGAGGTTCCTGCAGTAGGTCACTCTTTCCCTCCCTCCTTCCCCCAGTCTCTGCCTTTTTTTTTTTTTTTTTACAGAGCATTCTGATCTGGGTTCCAGGATTTTCATCCTTCTCCTGTCTCATCCTCCTTGGATCTACAGTGGGAGCAGGGACCTCCCTATATAGGGGCACGCCAACATCCATCATGTGACTCCAGGTGGATGGTCCCCCGCCAGATATTGCTTGAAAAAGTTTGCCGTGTGGTCCTGATGTCAGAGGGCACAGTCCTATATGTTATAACCTACTGCAGGAACCTCTCTTGAAGATCTCCAGTTACGGGAAGTTCTTATGTAACTGTACTATGTCAGCCTTCAAGTAAGCAAAATTATTCTGATACAGTCTGCTATTGTACTGTAAAGAGAAAGTAAACCAAAATGTTTTTGCACACAGAGTCCACATTGGGAACAGCCCCAGACTCTTGGGTGATGACTGTTCTGCTTTAAAAGGGACACAGTCAAATTCACCCCCACCACCCAGCCTGTAATGGTCACTCATTACAAAAACCCATTTTCTGATTGATCAACTTCTGCAAAGTTTGCTAAAGTAGCTAGAGATTTTGTAACTGCTTCAAAAAAAAAGAAATATGACTGGGCCAGTGGGGTGACCAGCCCGGGAGACTCGAGTTTATGTGTGAGTGCTGCATTAGCACGGTAAGACCAGATGGAGCTTGGCATTGTGGGGTTATGGCATTCAGCTCCCAGTGAGTGAGCGACATTGATGCTGGCTGTAAAGACAGCCACTCGCTTACCATTCCAGTAGAAGGAAGAGGGCAAACACGGTGATGCCAACCATATGGGTGGGAGTGACCAAGGAACGACATTGATGCTGGTTGTAAAGGCAGCCACTCACCTGTCATTCCAGTGGAAGGAAGAGTGCAGCCATGGTAACACTAGTTATCCAGGTAGGAGACAATGGTGGGGTTGGGGGGGCAGTAAAGGTGGATGCCAGAAGATCAAAGGGAGTAGAAGGAGGGCGGGAGGGACTGAAGAAAGATGTGAAGAGAGGGATTGGGGTGTTTATGGGTGAGTACAGGGAGGAAAAACTGAAAGAAGTGAAAGGGGGGGGTCCAGTCTAGCTAGGAAGAACTTAAGGGCAGCACTGTATACCATATCCAGATAGTAAGATCAATTGGCCTGGCAGCACTGCAGCAGAGCTCACTCCCATGATGCCAGCAACACAGGTTTAAAAGGTGGCAGTACTGCTGCCTCTGCAGCAGTACTGCCACCTGGGTGACCACAGGAGGTAGTGCAGCTGAGGTGTAGCAAAGATGGGGAGGACGCTGGCCAAGCTGCCTGCATGCACATGGATTTCCTGGCAAGCCAGCAACCTTTAGGAACAGGCACAGAAAAAGTAATCACTCCATCGAGGCAGGATAAAACATATTGTCTCTGGCCCCACAGCAACATGCTGGCCACCCACCAGGGAGAGTCACAGGAAAGTCAACATTCCATTCAGGTAGTGGCTATGTCTGAGGGCCCTGCCTTGGGGAGGTACTGTATACTGGGGCAGGGTTAAGAGGGAGATGAGGGAATAGCAAGGTAGAACTTGACGGCAAATAAGGACCGCTTGGATCACCTAGACTGCCCATTCTTTCTTTGTCTCTTCTGTCACTGCAGACCCTTCTTGATCTCTGACTCCTTCCCCCACCCCTCCTTGTTTTCCTTTAAGATTCCCTTATGTCAGTCCCATGCATTCTTGAATCCCACCACTGTTTTCATCCCCACTACCTCCACTGGAAAACTGTTCCAGGCATCCACCAGTCTTACAGTGAAGAAGTATTTGCTCACATCTCTCTTGAATTTACCCCCTTCCAGCTTCATTGCATGTCCCTTTGTTCTCGTGCATCTTTTTCACTGAACGTTGCTCCAATCCTGTACTTATTTATCCCCATGAGATTGTTATAGGTCTCTATAATATTCCCCTCTCTTTCCTCTCTTCCAAGGTGTACATATTGAGATCCTTCAGTCTCTCCTCGTAGGGTTTCTGATTCAGACAAAGTTGGGGGCTCAGGGGCAATGTAAGGAAGTATTTTTTTCACACAGAGGGTGGTGGATGCATGGAACAGCCTTTCTGAGGAGGTTGTGGGGTCAGAAAACAGTGGGGGAATTCAAGAATGCATGGGACAGACATAAGGCAGTTCTGGTGGGGGGTAGGAAGAAGTAGGCTGTTGGTTAACTAGGATCTGCAGCTTATCCAGTAGGTAAGGAAATGGGCAGACTGGGTGGGCCAAGCAGTCCTTATCTGCCATCAAAATCTGTTTCTATGTATGCCCTGCACCATTTCAGTTGCCCTCAACTGGACAGCCTCCACTTTGTGTCCTTCCCGAGATGCGATCTCCAGAACTGGTCACCGATATCCAGGTGTGGTCTCACCAGCAATCTATACAGTGGCAACACCACCTCCTTCCCATTACTGGTGATATCACTCCTTATGCACCCCAGCATCCCACTGGCCCTACCAGCTGCCTTGTCACACTGCCTCACTACCTTGAGGTCATCAGATATGATTACTCCCAGGTCCCTTTCCTGCTTGGTGAACGTTAATACCTCTCTCCCATTTTGTACTCCACCTCTGGGTTTCTGTGCTCTGAGTACATGATTTTGCACTTTTTCCCATTGAAACCTATTTCCCATGCCCTTGACCACTTCTTGAGTTTTCTCAGGTCTCTGCCCATTCTTTCCACTCCCTCTGGAGCATCTACCTTGTTGCATATTTTGGTGTCGTCTGCAAAAAGGCAGTGCTTCTCTTCCAGTTCATCAACAATGGCACTTATTAAACAGGACTGGTCCCAGTACTGAGCCCTGAGGCACCCCGCTGGCCCCCCCCATTCCCTGCAGTGATCTCTGTTTACCAGCACCCTCTATCACTTAAACAGTTTCTTAACCTGTTTACCACCTTAGTTATCCACCCCTAAGCTGCCCAATTTTCTTACAAGTCTCCTATGTGGAGAAGTGTTGAAAGCCATACCGAAATCTAAGTAGGCCATGTCCACTGCCCCACCCTGATCTATTTCCCTGGTCACCCAGTCAAAGAAAGCTATTAGATTTGTCTGCCATGACCTTCCCCCCATGAATTTGTGCTGCCTTGGGTCTTTTAACCCACTGAATTCAAGATACTTCACAAGCCTCCTTTTAGCAGTGACTCTATTAACTTCCCTACTGTCAGTGTCAGGTTGACTGGCCTATGGTTGCCACTCTCCTTCCTGCTACTACTTTTGTGAAGCAGGACTACATCTGCCATCTTCCAGTTCCTGGAACCACTCTTATTTCCAGTGAGTTGTTAAAAGAGACTACCAAGCCTGCCTAGTGGCGCTGAGGATTGAGGCGCTGGACACCACACCTCATGCTACGCCGGCATCCAGGGTTCAGGAATGACCTTGGGTTGCAGGGTTGCCAGCAAGGGGGGTGGGAGCAGGATTGAGTGCTGGCTCTTCTCTCCCAGGTAAGGAGTGGGGTTGACCACCTGTAGACCACCCCATCACGGAAAGGAGGTTCGGTGCCAGCGCAGGCGATCAACAGTGCGATTGGAAGGGAGGGGCATCCTAAATGGCATGCATGCGCATGCCTCCACACTCTTGCGCTATGTCGGGGATGCGTGGGTGTAGGGATCAGGAGTAAACCTGCAAAAAATGGAAATGACATACCTACCATAATTCTTGATCTTCTTGGACGCAGTCTCCACTACTCATTCACACTAATGGGAGTACGCCAGAGGTGCTAGTACCCAGTGGGAGCCAAACTTTTTCAGGAGGGCCGGCACCGAGATGGAGCCATGAGGAAGTGGCACTGTGAGCCAGGCTCGCGTGGTATAGACTATCTCGGTGTGGACTTGCCAACCACTTCAGTACCTTTTTTTCTGAGGAGGTGCAGTGTAACCAATCTAGAGAGGACTAACCTAAAAATCGGACAAAAGATAGTCCAAGTGACCCGTGTAAGAAAGGTCAAAGAACCAAGTCTTCACAGCCCAATGATTGAAGGAGTGAAGACCATAAACAGAGAAGTGAGCTCAGGGGATGGCGAGCAGGTGTGTGAATGAATGGTAGAGACTTTGTCCAAGAAGATCAAGAATTATGGTAGGTACATAATTTTCATATCTTCCTGGACATAAAGTCTCCACCACTCATTCACACTAATGGGAGAGTACCGAGCTAAAATAATCCCCCGAGACAGGTGGCAGGTAAGAGAGAGGAGCTCACTTTTAGGACAGAAGTCCATTAAGAATCATCCTGCCAAAGGACTGATGCTGTCTGGCATGGACATCCGAGGCATAGTGCTTAACAGAAGTGTGCACGGAGCTCCAGGTAGCCACACTGTAAATGTCTGCAATGGGGACATTATGAATTTCTGCCAGAGATGCCGTGACTGCTCTGGTAGAGTGAGCGACACTCTGCCTTGCAGCGTGACCTGTGCCATGGAGTAGCAGCGTAAGGCATGCCACCAGCCACGATGAAATGCACCTGATAGCAACAGGTTGACCCAGCCAGGTCATGCTGAAGGAGACAAACAGTTGTTGAGCCTTGCAGATTTCTTCCATTCTGTCCAGATAGAAATGCAAAGCTCTTTTTACATCCGGAGAATGAAGAGTATGCTCTCCCTCATTCTGGAAATTAGCAAAGTAGGTATGAAAGACTAAAGGTTGATTCAGATGAAATTCTGAGGCAACCTTAGGGAGGGACTTAGGATAAGTCCTAAGAACTACTTTGTCCTTGTGAAATACAGCATACGGGGGGGTCTGTGACCAAAGCATGCATTTCTGATACTCTACGAGCAGAAGTAATGGCCACCAGGAAGGCTGTCTTCCAAGTAAGGAATTTCAACTCGCAAGTAGCTAGAGGCTTGAAAGGTTTACAAATGAGCACGTTTAGCACAAGTTAATGTCCCAGACTGCAACTGGACTTCTAATGGGAGGTCTGGTATGCAGAATGCCCATAAGAAACCTCTTAACTACTGGTAACTGAGCCAGAGACGTGGAATGTACTAGCTCATGATATGCGGAAATGGCGCCAAGATGAACTTTGACTGTAGAGTACTGCAGACCTGTGTTTTAGAGGTCTGAGAGATACTCCAGGACTTCATTCGGTGGGCAGAAAAAAGGATTCCAAGAGGATTTTGCGCACCAGATAGAGAAACTCTTCCAATTAGCTGTGTAGGTTTTTCTGGTAGCCGGCTTGTGCACAGCTAAAAGAATATCTGAAACTCTACTAGAAACATTAAACCTGTTCACCTCTATCTCCTCAGGAGCCATGCTTGGAGGTGAACAGACCTCAGGTTGGGATGAACTACAGAGCCCTGGGTCAGAAGGTTCGTCTGAAGGGGAAGCAGTTTCGGAGAGGTTTCCGATAGTCTGTTGATCAGAGGAAACCAGATCTGCCGAGGCCAGAATGGGGCAGTGAAAATCATTCTGCTCCCCTGTGCCTCCAGTTTGAGCAGTACTCTCTGAACTGGGGGAAGAGGAGGAAATGCATAAAGAAACCATTTTGTCCACTGCAGCCTGAATGCATCCTGACCAAAAATGCCAGGTCCTGGATTTCTGAAGCAGAAGAGAGGCAGTTTTGCCTTGAGTTGGGGATGTGAAAAGGTCCAGGTCCAGAGTTCCCCACTCTTCAAATAGTGACTGAACGACAGTTAGTCGAGAGACCACTCATGAGGATCTGCCTCTGTCCTGTTGAGACAGTCTGCCAATCTGCTTTGTACTCCTGGCAGGTAAACCACCTGAATCAGAGAATTATGCTCCAGGCACCATTCCCACACCTCATAGCTTCCTTGCATAATGGGTAAGAGTGTGCACTGTCCTGTTTGTTGATGTAATACAACACTGCCTTGTTGTCTGTTTGAAGGAGAATGTTTTGCAACACAGTATGTCCTTCAAAGCTCGGACTGAATAGAGGACAGCCCTCATTTCCAGAATGTTTATGTGGAGTTGACTCATCCTGGGTCCACGTGCCCTGGGTGTGGAAATCCTGGCAGTGAGCTCACTAGCCCGCCAAGGACACGCCCATGGCAGTGGAGATCTGAGGATCCAGAGGGGCTAAGGGTTACCCTTTCAGAAGGTTGTCCTCCTGAGACCACCAAGTGAGGGACCACTTCAGTGGTTCTGTCACCTTGATGTGAAAGGACTAAGGATGAGTGGTTGGTAACCCCTGAGTATTGAGCATCCACTGAGTGGTTCTCATGTGAAGACAAGCCAAAGGCACTGTGAACACTTAGGATGCCATGAGACCCAGCATCCACAGCATTGAGAGAACTCAAACTGAGCTGTGTTTTCTGGTGAAGTAGGCCATCTGTAGGATATCGCTCCTCCTGTCCTCCAGAAGGAATGCTTTCACACTGGAAGTGTCCAGAAGGGTTCCTATGAAGAGGAGCTTCTGGGAGGGCTGCAACTGCGACTTTTTCAGGTTCAACAGGACTCCCATGGATGTGAGGAAGTCTGAGGCCATGGCCACAGCCTCCAGAGTCTCTTATCTGGAGGAGCTTGCTAAAAGTCAGTCGTCCAGATATGGAACTACTTGAATTCTGATTTTTCCTTAGATGCACCGCAAGAACTGTTTAGTATAGTTTAGTTTATTAGTCTAGGAATTAATACCTTTGAGCAAGGGCTCTTTTACAAAGGTTCCACGTCACAAAGAACATTTAACAAAGCACGATACACAATTACAGGTAAAACCAGACAGGAAAGTTACATCATAAATTTGCTATTAACAGTTTAAGGCAGTAATGTTTTTAAGTTTCATAGAAAAACAAGCTATAACAGGTTCAAGTGAGTAGACAATTTCGAGGTTAAGGAAAACTTCCAGGGAGAGGGTGATCATTAGGCGCCAAAAGGAGGCTAGAGAGGAGGAAAAGGTGGTGAGCGGGAGAGTAAGTGAGAGGGGACAGGAAAAAGGGGGAGGAGTTTGGGTGGGAGACAGGAAGAAGTAGTAGAGGTACCAGAGGGTTCATTAGTCAGGAAGGAAGAGGCCTCAGATGTGAGGATGGACATGAGGAGTAGTAGTCTTTATCTAGCTCAATCACAGTTGCTAGTGGTGGTGAGGTGGGCATAGAGCATGGATTTGAAAGCTCAAGTGAGGTTGAGGATAGAGTAGGTGGACTAAGCGCATTGAACCATGTCGGGGCCCTGTATGCGAAAGATCTTTGTCCCTGTGCAGTCCGGCATCTCGAACCAGGAAAGATTGGTGTTCAGATCTGGTGGAGGGTCGTGAGCCAGGATTCAGTCGGAGTAGGTTTTGAATACATAATGGAGTCAGTCCCAAGATAGATTTTTTGCCATTGCTAGGTGAGATAAATAAGACGATTTGATAGGTTCAACCAGCCTGATTCATAGTACAGATCACACGTGTGAGTCAGTCTTTGAGCCCCTGTGAGGAGCCGGCAGGCCTTATTTAGAGTGATTGAGATAGCCTTAGAGCAGTGGAGGTAGCTGAGCCATAAATAATAAGGCCATAGTCAATGATTGAGATTATGGAACTCTGTATAGCTATTCTCAATGTCTTGATTTAGAAATTGACGGTTACGGAATAGTATTCCAAAGCGCTGGTTCACTGTTTTCGCAGTGTTGTCAATGTGGGTTGCAAGGTGAGCCCTTGGTCAAAAGTGATGCCAAGGTATTTGAAAGTATTTACTTGGTCCAGTGTAATTCCGAGAGGTTTGTATGGTGAGTGGAGTATGCCTATTTTTGTTTTGGTGATTGGAGAAGAGCATGGCTTTTGTTTTATTGTGGTTTAGCACAAGTTTACTATCCAGGAACCACCTTTCAACACTAGAGAAAACAAGATGCAGGCTTTTTCAGAGGGAGTTTGGATCCTTGTGGGAAGAGAAATTACAGCATCATCAGCGATAAGATTATTTTCTCCTGGCAGATATCTGGGAGGGAGTTAAGGAACAGGCTAAAGAGGAGCGGTCCAAGAATTGATCCCTGTGGTAAACCCGAGAGAACTGGTTTGAAGTCGGAGAGTTCATTAGAGATTTTTACAGCCTGTGACCGATTGGACAGGTAACTTTTTACCCAAGCACAAGGACCCTTCGGCCAGGCCTAGGCTAGAAAGTAGGGAGGGAGGTAAGTAGGCCATGATGGACTGTGTCGAAAGCTTTTGTAAGATCGATAAAGACTGCACCTGTTTGGCACCCTTTGTCCAGGGCTAAATGGACTTCTCCAGAGAAATCAAGTAAGGCTGTTGTTGTACTATGTCCTTTCCTAAAGCCGTGCTGTTGATTACAGAGTAGATTGTATTTGTCCAGGTAATCAGAGAGTTGGTCTGCCACTATTCGTTCAAGTGCTTTGGAGAGGAGAGGGGAGGGAAGGGAGTATTGATATTGGTCAATAGTTTCCTGTTGAGGTTTTGTCCCCCTTTGTGCACTGGCATAACTATGGCAGATTTCCATTTGTGCACAGCACTTTGTAAAACTGCACAGCACAGCACTTTGTAAAAACTCAAGGCACTGAGGATAGCCCAAAGGGCAGGACTCTGAATTGATGGTGTTGACCCAATGCCGTGAACCTTAGGTATTTGTGATGTTTTGGGTGAATGAGAATGTATTGGTAGGTGTCCTGCATGTCCAGGGAGGCTAGCCAGTCATGTTGATGAATCAAAGGTAGCAGAGTATCGAGTGATATTATCTTGAACTTTTCCTTGTAGAGGAATTTGTTTACCTTCTGAGATGTAGAATAGGACGATGCAACCAGTTTTCTTTGGAACCAGAAAGTACTGTAAGTAGAAACCTGTGTTTTGCTGGTCCAGCAGAACTACTTCTACTGCCCTGTTGTTCAGAAGGCCTTGCACCTCAGAAGCAAGAAGGTCTGACTGCACAGCTGACAGCCTGGGCTGTCGTTTGGGAGGATGATCCGGAGGGGGTTCCGACAGGTTGAGAGAGTACCCCTCACGGATTATCCTGAGGACCCAATTGTCTGATGTTATAGACTTCCACTGGTCACAGAACTGAGTCAGACGACCTCCTACTGCCGAGGAAGAGTCCCCCTTGGGCAGCTGAGGTGGGATCTGGGCCAGAAACCGAGAGGGTAGCACTGGGTGTTTATGGGCCCTGTGCTTTCTGCTGCATTTTCTTTTGCGGCTGAGGAGTTTGATTTCTGTTAACACCTCCTCTGTCTTTGACACGAAGGACCTGACGGTTATGAAACTGACACTATTCCAGCCTCCCGAAGGGAGCTGGTGGGGTCTAGCTGTCTTAATAGCGTCCTAGTCTTCTGAGTAGCCTCTAGTGCTTGCTCCACTTGAGGTCCAAACAGATACTTACCATCAAAGGGTAAGGCCATGACTTTTGTTAAGGCCATTCAGAAAGCCTGAAGCACGACCAGGAATAAGGATGGGTGCAAATGCCATCCGCCGCCACTCTGGAAGCAGTATCAAAAGCGTCCATTGCAGTTTTAATCTGTTGACTATTGCACCTATACCTCTAGTTATGGTATGTAGCAGCTCTGAGTTAACTCTCCGACTGGCAGGGCTTCTACTGTTGCTTTGAGCGAATGCTCTTATTGAGAAAAATAACCTTGGTAACTAGCAATACGCATGCCCAGAGTTGAGGCAGCAAGACTCACTTACCCAAGGTGTCAATCTTAAGTAGATTCTTTGTTTATAGGATGGGCTGTGGATTCCTGATGGAGGACAGCCTTATCATTCTCTGCCAGGACCACAATGGCATCTGCAAAGGCTTGTGAGGCTAAGATGGGATGATCCTTGGGGGCATGTTTCCTATCTATGGACTTAGCCAAGGAGGGAATAAGAGCCAGACTGTTCCACAATATCTGAGAAAGAGCCTCAAAAGAGGGCTGCACTGGAGGAGTTAAACCAGATATCCGGAACATGCAGATACTGGAGGCGCATAAGCTTCCCAGGATCAATTTTCGTGGTCTGAAAAGAAAGAGAGAATTTAAATTCTTGAGCAGAGACTTAAAGGAAAGGTCTTCACCACGGGCTCTGCAGGAGATTAATCCTCATCTCAGGGCAGAATCGCATCAAAATCAGTACCCAGCCAAGATCAGGCTCAGGCTCAATATCCTTCCTGACAGTCCAGGAGGGACTGTATAGACAGGAAAGGAGTGAAAACCAGAAAGAAGGAGAGGAGGAGACAGAATCAGAGTTGAGAACCTCTGAAACCATGCGGGCGCTGTCGACGCTGTCAAGAGAGCGACACCAAGTACAGAGACTGCACCGGCATAGACAGTGGCACTGCAAGCAGCTCTGACAGAGCACGTGGCAATGCATACAGTGCCGACAGCACCTCTGGCAACGCAGGCAGCACCAACAGGGGATGCGCCATGCATGGTGCCGACACCACACACGGCACCACAAAAGACCCCGGCACCAGAGAAGCCAGCCCCACAGGCTGCAGCACTACCACAGAAGTCTGCAAAGTGCAATTTGAAGGAAAAGAATAAAAAATGGCAAGAGAAGGAGGCATTGGTGTGGACCCCTCCACCGCAGCCATGTGAGGGGGGATAGACACCGGAGCGCATAGTTGACGGCACAAAAGAAGGTCAATGGTGAAACTGCTCATTGGAATCCCCTCCAATAGGCAGTGAGGGGCTCCGGTGTCGAAGAAGCTGGCCACCAGAGACAGAAACGGAGATTGCGAAAGAGGTGGAGACTGGCCCCGACAACCCACTGTCTACGCGCAGACGTACCAGAGGGCGACCTTGAGTGATGATGTTTCTTCTTCAACCGGTGGGCCGAAGAAGAGCTTGAGGATGAACGGTGCCATGAATGGGATCATTTCTTTCTATGCTTTCAGGGGGACCACCCATTCCCCTGAGCACTGGACTGTCTGTTGTCAGACCCCCACCTCTCCGGAGAGGGCGGTGACCAGAACCAGCCCGCTGACTGAACAGCTTCATGTGAAGTTTCCCTACCATCACCTGCCCCACTCATGGTCAACTTCATCAATGGAGGGCTGAAGTCTACTTCTTGTGCAAGTAATAATTTTATTAAAATGTAACTTGTATTGTTTTGAGATAATATACAAAATAATAAAACTGAAAACTAAGCTGCTAGTTTGAAGTTTGACTCCCGACAGGCGAGCGACGTCATCACTGAAGCGCACTCGGTGGCGGGGAAAAAAGGAACTGAGGCAGTTGGAGGGTCAACGCTGAGAAGGTCTATACCACACGAGCCTGGCTTGCGGTGCCACTTCCTCGTGGCTCCATCTCGGCACTGGCCCTCCTGGAAAAATGTGGCTCCTGCTGGGTCCTAGCCCTCCCGAACTTCCATTAGTGTGAATGAGTGGTGGAGACTTTATGTCCAGAAAGATCCCAGAAATTACATATAAAAAAGGACTACCAGAGGTGCTGCCAGTACCACTCTGAGCTCCCTCAATACCCCAGGGTGTACCCCAACTGGCAACATAGCTTTGTCCACTTTCAGATTTGTGTGTCCTTCAGAACTCTCTCTCTGTAAAATAATTTGTGTCTGCTTCCCTCCAGTGTCCCTGTTGCTTTCATGCACATTCTCTTCCCCTCTGAAGACTGAATAAAAGTATTAATTCAGGATATCTCTTTTCCCAATCCTCTCTACACAGTCCCCATCTGCCCTCATGGAGTTGGAAACAGTATGCTGACAGAAGGCAACATCGTGAACAGGTGCATAAGCATGTAAGACGTAAATACAAAGAGGGTGATTTTAGGGTGAAGAGGGAGAGGTGTCAAGGTGTGCTGTGAACAAGAGTGCACGCTTAGGGAGTAGATTCTTAAGGATGGCATTGAGGTTTCAAGAGGACTTGAGGCGGCAGAGTAGCAAAACCCAAAGGTATTTGACGGTGGGGACTTCCTGAGTCCTAAAGATGGTAGATATGGGGAGTCTGGAGTTCTTTGTTACCAGTGACCAGGCCATTGGAACCATTTTCTTAGCATTCAGAGTGAGTTGGCTAGCATGGTACCAGGACTGTCAAAATCATACTATAGTACCACTTCCAACTCAGGAGAGAAGGGTGTGTTGGCAAAAAGCATTGTCACCTGCTTACATTCAAATGCAGACAGATGCACTGGCCTTCGGGTGGTCAGTAAGGAACACTGAGAACAAGATGGGTACTTGGACTAACCCTTGGTGACTCCTGAACTGATTTGACGAGTGGGTGTTGAGAGGTCGAACTAGTCTTCAAAAGGACACTAGAGGAAACTAGTTCACTGAAGGTGGTTGGATGATTGAAACAAATTTCCTGACAGGGTTGTGAAGGTAAATACAAAAGTGTTGTTCAAAAGGCAGTGAGACGTATATAAAGGAGTCAGCAGACAGAAAGATGAATACAGGGAGGACGGAGACTACAGCATCTCAAAGAAGGGAATCTTAGGACAGATTGGAAGGACTGTTCAGGTTTTTTTCTGTCCATTGCATTTCTGTGTTTCTCCATATTTTTCGAGTAGAACAGGGTGAACTGCCAAGTCAAAAGCTTTAGCAAAACTTATAGTAAGGAAGAACAGTCCCTAATACACCACTTGCAGGACAGTATCAGTGAACTGGAGGAGGGAGGAGACAGCGGAGTGTGATTTACAGAATGCAGATTGGAAACAGGACGGAAGGACTTCCATCTTTAGCCCCACTGGCCCTGTATGCACTATGCTTTTTGAAACATTTGAAGTGGTTTAAAATGTTTTAAAAAACCAAAACACGGTTTGCATCCGAAACTAACATTGTTTGAAACTGTGTTTTAAAAACTGTGCTTAAACCCTGCAAGAGATCTAGTCTTAAAACTGTTTTTATTTTTAATTTTTTAACTCTATTTGTTCTCTGGAGGACCAGGGCTTCTCCTAGAGTACCCACACAACCTCTGCCTCTACTCCCAGCCTGAAACCACCCCACCAGTCTCCCTCCCAGTCCCATGGACTTGTCCAGCCCCCCTGGATCACCCACAAGGGGAGGGCCCCCGCCCCCCCAGTGGCATCTCTGAGATTAGAGGGATGGTCGTGGGGCTGGGGTAAAGGATGGGAGATCTGATAAGGGTAGGTCCAGCAGCAGTATGTGGGCATTGGTCCCCGGGTCTCCTTCGCCTCTGCTGGTCCACCTGGGTTTTTCCTTTGTTACTCCCCTTGAAGTGCGGACATGCAATGACATACACACACACATGCTGACGTCTGCTGCCGCTCTGCCCACTAATGTCAGCACCGCACATGCAGGGCTTCCAATCTCAATTGGAGCCCGCTGGTGAGTGATGTAAGCCCCAGTACCCACCTCGGGAGGGGTGAGTAGTCCTCTGGACACTCAATCCCCACCCTCCTCTGCTAATGACCTGAGTTCTTTCCTGAACCCAGGTCACTGGCGTGGCGCAAGGTGTGGGGTTCAGCGTGTCAACCCTCAGAGCCACTGGGCCGGCAATTAAAACTGTTTTAAACATAGTTTCAAACCAAAACGTTTTAGCTTGTTATGCGGATGGTTGAACACGCAGCTGAATGAAAATGTGCTACAGTGCACCCACAGAACCATTCTCAAAAATGTTAATGGACCTGACAATAAGAAAGCGCCTTCACCAGGTTACAACATGGTGACTACTAAAAGCGGATGAGTGACTCGTGGTGAGTTTAAAACTGCTTTTTAAAATAGTTTCAAAATCCTTACTGCAGTGTGTACAGGACATCATTCTGTCCCCAAACTCAGTACAAAGACTGGGGAATCATTCCTTGCATATGCCATCCCTAGGCTGTGGAACTCGATCCCTCTTGAAGTATGCTCATGTCCCTAGGCGGCCTCTCCATAAAGCACACTGTTCTGGTCTATAGGCTCACTGACATGTATGTATCGATCATGTCCTGACACTTACATGCACTTTTTGTATTGTATTATAATTCTTATGTTCTTGGTGCTTTTTTTCAAATGTTATGCATTATTTTAATGCTTTGGTGAGCCTTTCAATTGTCTGTATCTGTTAAAAACAACTGTAGTAACTATATACACTGTATAGCCTTGACCGGTTTTGTTTTAATCTCACAGGATGCCTGAAAATAGGCATTTGAGTGTCTAGTTGCACGTACCTGGCAGATAGAAAATCAATAGATAAATATAGGGGGAAGTCTTTGGCTTCTTGTATAAGTTTTGGCAACAATAAAAAGCAAAATGCAAGAAAGAGTCCTGAAGAAGGATTAGGCTGATGTCGAGAAACAATGGGTGCTAGTTGTAACTACCCTATCTTTTTAATTTTTAATTTTTTATTTACTGTGCTTTTTGTCCCCGGCTCCTGACAACCCTCTGCCTGGTCACGGACCCCAGTCTCCACCTCCACATGAGACCATGACCTCGACACCCCTGGCCTGCCCCCCAGGGTAGGGTTGCAGCACTGGTCCCCTTAACAGCACCACAAACGGGACTAGGTCTGAGGGCCGGGTCCTGAGGCTGATGAAGGCCAGGGCAAGCATCATCTAGGGTTGTCGCAGGAGTGATTTTTGTGAGCTGTATGTGGGGAATGTGCAATGATGTCTCATGCCTGTCCTGCCCCTCCGGCACACTCTAATGCTGGTTTCTGCGGTACCCCCAGCCTCCACCAGGTATCCATTGAGCACCGGACATTCACCTTGCCCTCCTCCCGGAGAAGGAGAGCAGTCCCTGGGATGCTCCATCCTTTCCCCCTCGCCAGCCCTCCGACGACCCAGGTCCATTCCCGAACCCGGGTCGCCAGTGTTGCAAGTGGAAATCCAACCACTGCACCAATGGGCCGGCTTAACTACCCTAGCTTTCTACCTTTTTCTCTGCATGCTGCTGTACTTTGTTTTTCACATTTGGCTTTTTTTTTTTTTGTCTTATTTATGCTCCACTGAGCCCTTGGCCAGCCACTCCTTCAGGCTGCCTAGGCCATCCGCTACCACATCTCTTCACCATCCGCTCCCCCTTGAATGCACAACCCGGGTATAACCCAACATATCCCTTCATCGGGTGGGGCGCAACTGGGAGAGGAGACTCGCTGCAGGCATTTCACATATGCTGGGTGCTGCAGGGATCGGCATGGACACCTCCAGGATCTGTGGTAAGCGGGACCGCCGCCATCATCAAGTCGGCAGCGTGGCTAGTTTCCCCACCAATGAAATGATCGGACCACAGTGGCAACCTGGGGCAGGGGTGTTCAGCAGTGCATCAATGCCTCACACTGCCAAGAACGCCAGCCACTATCCACCACCGGGAGGCATCAAACAGAGGTCCAGAATCCCCTTCCCACCCCTTGGAGGGAAGCATCCAAAGGATGCTCTGAACTCCCTCCCTGCTGGACTCCACTCCTAATGTCCGGGCTCGAGGCATGAACCCAGGTTACCAGCGTGCCAAGGAAACGCCCATCGCTCGGCCACGGAGCCAGCTACATTTGGCTTTTTTAACATGTATTCATTTATTAGCAGCTCCTTCACTGGTTTACTGGCTCTGTGACTTTCTGGTATACATGTTGGCTCAGTTGTCTCAAGTGTGGTCATTTCTCTGGATGCAGCCCTGTTCTGTCTGATGTAATACTTTTCCAATTGTTTAACCAGGAGTGGCAAAGTAAGCTGAAAGCTTTGTTCACAGGTGCAACCTGGGAGCACAGGAAGTTAAGGACTTGCCCAGGTTCACACAGTATGCAAGTGGGGGCTGTGTGATTCAAACCCATGTCTCCAGATTTACAGCTCAAAGCCTTAAACCACTGCCTTATACTGCCTCCCTACTTTGCCACTATTCCATACACCAGGGACTTTGTTACTGTGAAAAGAGAGGTGAAGGAGGGCAAAATTAGGGGCAGCAGTATCTGGAACAGAGAGGTTGTGAGCTGGGTCTCTGACTGGTTGAAAGATAGGAGGCAAAGGGTGGTGGTAAATGGTAGTCACTTGGAGGACGAGAGACTGACCAGCTGAGGACTCCAGGGATTGGTACTGGGTCTTGTTCTTTTTAATGTCTTCATAAGTGACACTGCTAAGGAATTGAAGGGGAAGATATCTCTTTTTCCAGGTAACATAAAAATTTACAATGGGGTGGACACCAAGAAGGGGGTGGAGAGAATGCAAAAGGATTATGGGGAAACAGGAGGAATGGTCTAGGGAGTGGCAACTGTAAAAAAATAAGTGCAAAGTAATGCGCCTGGGTGAGGAAACCCAGAGACTATGTATGACATGGGGTACTTACAGTTACCAAGCAAGAGATGGACCTCGGGGTGGTCACATCTAATGATTTTAAGGTGGCAGAGTAATGCGACAAGGCAGTAGGCAAGGCAAGCTGGATGCTAGGGTGCTAGGGAGTGTGATTTCTAGCAGGAGAAGAGAGGTGGTGCCTTTGTATCACTTGTGAGACCCCACCTGGAGTAATGTGTCCTGTTCTAGAGGCCACACTTATGCAAGGACATCAACAGGGCAGAAGTGGTTTAGAGAAGGGCTACTGAAATGGTGCAGAAGTTGCACAAGAATCCATACGAGGAGAGGTCATGGAGCTTAACATGTACGCTAAGAGAGCGACAGGAGACATGATTGAGATCTATAGTGCCTCATGGAGATGAACAAAGTTCTGAAGGAGTCTCATTCACAAGAGAAGGAGCATCTGAACAAGGGGATGCTATGAAGCTTGAGGGAGAATTTTAAGGGGACGGAGGAAATACTTCTTCACAGAAAGGGTGGTGGACACCTGGAACAGTCTGCCTGAAGAGGTGGTGGGGCAAAGACAGTGGGCAGCTTTAAACGTGGGATAGGTACATAGGTATAATAAGCAGAGGTAAGAGAGAAAGGAGGGAGGGGCACCTGTGACCAAACAAGGTCCAGGGTGTAGTAATAGGCATGGAAAATAGGGCAGAATACTGAAGACGGGGCTACTGGTCCCTTTCTGCTGACACGTTCTGTGTTTCTGTGAGACATAGAAGAGCTTGAGATTAAGGTCAACCCAGCTGCTGCTCTTAAAAGGGCTGAGAGAAAACAAAGCCTTGAGGGTTGCTGTGGGGGAGAGCTGAGAGGAGAATAATAATTTATTTATAAAGCGCAATTCAGATATCAAAGCACTACGCAGAGAATATAAAAGCATAAAAATTTTAAAACAAAAGAAAATGTCACACAAGCTCGACAATTAAAATCAGCAATTACTAAATGCAAGATTGAATAGATGTGTTTTCAGTGGAAGTAGGAAGGGGAGAAAGGGGAGCATGGAGGAGAAGATAGGCTAGAAGAGGAAGAGATGGGGAAAGCTATTATTATTATTTTTTTTAATTCCCCCCCCTCTCCACAGCCCTGCACTGTCACCCGACTGAACCCACCAACCCCATGCCCCAGAGAAGGACCCCCCCCACAGAGCCTTGGCTTACCCCCCAGGTGGGGATGAAGTGGGAGGGGTCCCCTTGGCTCAGACCCCTCCTTAGCCATACCTTGTGTCCTCGTCAGGGTCCATCCTCAGTTGCTGGGCTGGCAGGTGGAGTCCATTTCCAACCTCCATGGCAGAGTTGTGTTGAGCCAGTATTTTTTTTTCTTTGTGTACACCCTCTGCAGAGACATGACATGCGGTGACACCAAGGCGAAAGATGACATCCATCACGCTTCACTCCCTTGCATGCGGCATGGGCATGCTGATCCTCCAGTCATGCAGCAAGCCATGGATCCCGCCACCCCTAGAGGAGAGATGAGCAGTCCTGGGATGCTCAAGCTCTTCTCCCTACCGGCCTCTGACAAACCGAGCTCGTTCCAGAATTCAGGTCGGCCATATCACAAGCGGTAGCACTACTGTTGCGCCAGTGGGCCAAAGCTATTTTTTAACATTAAGTCGATTAACGAGAAACATAGACTTTGATGGCAGATAAGGACCGCTTGGGACACGTAGTCTGCCCATTTCCCCTACCTACAGGATAAGCTGCATAGCCTAGTTAACCAACATGCATTCTTGAATTCTCCCACAGTTTTAGACCCCACAACCTCCTCAGGAATGCTATTCCATGCATCCATCACCCTCTCTGTAAAAAAAATGCTCCCTCACATTACCCCTGAGCTGTCCCTCCTTTATCTTCAAATTGTGTCCCCTTCTTCTTGCACATCTCTTTTTCTGAAAGATGCTACCCTCTTGGACTTTGTTGATTCCACTGAGGTACTTGAAAGTTTCTATCATGTCCCCCTCTCCTTCCTTTCCTCTAGGGTATACATATTAAGCTCCTTTAGTCTCTCCTCGTATGGCTTCTTTTGCAGACCCTGCACCATTTTAGTTGCCCTCCTCTGGACTGCCTCCATCCTGTCTGTGTCCTTGTGGAGATGGGGTCTCCAGAACTGGACGCAGTACTCCAGATGGTGTCTCACCAACTATCTATATAAAGGGATAACAACTTCCTGTTTTCTGCAGGGGATGCCTCTGCCTATACATCCCAGTATCCCCCCAGCCCTCCTTACTGCCTTCTCACATTGTTTGCTAACCTTAAGGTCATCTGATATGATTACCCCCAGGTCTCTTTCCATTGTTGTTGTTGTTGTTACTACCTTCCCCCCATTGTGTACTCTTCCCCTGGGTTTTTGTTTCCCAGGTGCATTATTTTACACTTCTTTGCATTGAATCCAAGCTGCCGTACTTCTGACCATTCCTCCAACTTTGTCAAGTCCCTTCTCATCCTTTCCATGCCTCCTTGTGTATAAACCCTGTTGCAGATCTTTGTGTCATCTGCAAAGAGGCATACTTTTCCTTCCAGTCCCTCTGCAGTGTCACTTGTAAAGACATTAAAAAGGACTGGACCCAGTACTGAACCCCACTAGTAACCCCCCTTTCTTCAGCGTGGACTCCATTTACAGTTAGTTACCTTCTGTGTCCTGTTGTCCAGCCAATGTTTTCCTCAGGCTACCACCCTGGGACCCGCTCCCAGGCTGGTTAATATGATTATTAATCTTTTGTGTGGGACTGTGTCAAATGGCCTTGCTAAAGTCTAGGTAGGCCATGTCCACAGCCTCTCCTTGGTCTACTACTTTGGTCACTCAGTCAAAGAAATCGATTAGATTCTTCTGACATGATCTTCCCACTGTGAACCCATGTTGCCTTGGGTCTTGTGCCCCACTGGCCTCTAGGTACTCAACAGTTCTTTCCTTCAGGAGCAATTCCATCACTTTCCCTACCACAGAGGTCAAACTGACAGGTCTGTAGTTTCCTGCCTCTGTCTTGCTCCCGCTTTTGTGAAAGGGAATCACATCCGTCTTCCTCCAGTCCTCAGGTACCACACCATCCTCCCATGATTTGTTAAAAAGAGTAGTCAGTGGTGTCACTAGTTCTCCTCTTAATTCTTTTAGAATTCCGGGGTGAATCCCATCAGGCCCCATAGCTTCGACCACCTTCAATTTTAGGAGTTCTTTCAGAACCCTTTCTTCTGTGAAAGTTGGATTTGGTACCTCCCCCTCCTCCTCTTTTGTGAGTACTTAGCAGAAGTATTCGTTCAGTATCCCTCCTTTTTCACTGTCCCTCTCTGCCCACCCACCATCCATTCTATTCAGCCTCACTACCCCTCCCTTTGTCTTGCTATGCTCCCTGATGTACCTATAAAAGGTTGTATCCCCCTTCTTAACTGAGTTGGCTATCTTTTCCTCAGTTTGGGCCTTTGCTATTCTGACTTCCCTCTCTGCTTATTTCTGCCTTAACTGGTACAGTTCTCTGTCCTGCTTCTTCTGTGTTTCCTTATACTTCCTAAATGCTATCTTTTTCTCCCTAACCTTCCCAGCCACCTCTTTTGAGACCCATAGTGGCTTTTTCTTTCATTTAATTTATTTGCTTCACACAAAGGCTTGTTGCCTCTGTGATGGCAGTTTTGATGTTTCCCCATTGTTGCTCCACCCCTCCTCCTTGCTTGTTTGCTAATGCTTTTCTAAGGCACTCTCCCATCTTGCCAAAGTCAGCCCTCCTAAAGTCCAGTACCCTCATTTTTGTATGGCTTGACTCTGTAGCTGAGTTTATCGTGAACCAAACTGTTTGGAGGTCACTTGTTCCCAGATGGCCACCCGCTTCTAGATCTGAGATCCTCTCACTGTCCCAATTTGAGAGTATGAGGTCTAAGATTGCTCCCTCATGAGTGGGTTCCAGAACTAGCTGTCTGAGGCATGTCCCCTCTAGGGCATCGCGAATTGCCTTGCTGTTGGATGTGGCTGCAGCAAAGATGCTCCAGTTAACATCTGGCATATTCAGGTCCCCCATCAACAGTATCTCCCCTTTCTCTTCCATCCTAAGGGTGCCTTCTATCATATCCTTATCAATTCCCTCTCCCCGAGATGGGGGTCTGTATACAACCCTTGTACAGATAGTTGTGCCATTTTCAGTCTCTAAGGTGACCCACACTGCCTCCTCTCCTCCCTGTTTACTCTTTTGTACCATTGCTTTAATCCCTACCCTGACATAGAGAGCTACTTCTCCCCCTCTTTTTCCCTCCGTGTCTCTCCTGCAGGTTGTGTACCCTGGTATGTTCACGTCCCAGTCATGGTTCTCTGTGTACCATGTTTCTGTGACTGCCACAATAAAGGCCCATATCTGGTCCTGGAAATTGGTGTGTAAAGCAACCATACAGGTCAGTCACTCTGTAGAACCCTGAGTTGTTTGTATTTATTTATTTTCAGAGCAAAATCGATGAAATCCGCCAAATGCAGGAAAAAGAGGCATTCCGTATACTGAAGTCTCTCTTTAAGATGGAGGAAATGGTCTACTCCCAGGATGGAATCTATAGCTACAGGCTTGAGAAAGCTTACTCTAAGAACAAGCCTAACAGCAAAGCAATAAGCAATTCTCTGCCTCTGCTTAGTCTGAACACTGACATCACAGCCATGTTGCTCCACCTCGAGGTCTATTACAAGGTAAGTTGTGTACATCACTTACAGGCAGTGGTGACTCTAGAATTTGGACAGATGGGGGCACATCCTGGGTCCAGAAATAATTTTCCTTTTTTTTTTTTTTTGGTGAATTATTTTTCTCTCTGACACCAGGGCATCTCTCCTGGGTACCCTTTCAGTTGTGCCTCCACTTCCAGCCTGAAACTTCCCCACATGGTCCCCCCACCCTTTTCACAGTTCATCCAGACCCCTGGATCACCCTCCGGAGGAGGGTCTGCCCATCCTTGGCAGCCCTTCTGTGATTAGAGAGACTTACTGTGGGCTGGGGATGTGGCCAGGAGATCCACTGGAGCAGGTCCGGCGACAGGATGTGGGCACGTCTCTGGGGTCCCCTTCACCTCTGCTGGTTGCCAGGGTTTTTCCATTGTGTTGCTCCCTTGGAGCGTGGATGTGCCATGACGTCAGTGCACTTACTCCATCCCCTGCTGTTCCGTCTAGCCTCGCTACCCGCGGGTCACCTGGTCTCCACCTGGTGCCACTATGGAACGAGGCATGCCCCAGTACCCACCCTAGGAGGGGGGAGAGCTGACCGCCAGATGCTCGAGGTCTTCCCTCCCTTGCCGACCCCTGATGAGCCGAGTCCATTCCCGAACCCGGATCTCTGGCATGGCGCAAGGTATGGTGTCCAGCGCCTCAACCCTCAGTGCCACCAGGCCAGCTGGGTCCAGAAGTTTTGATGGGGTCTCAAAGAAAGTGTGACTAATGTGGCTTAACCTTATCAAATAAGTATGGAAAGGAAAGGGGAAATTGTTTAACCAGGAAAGACGCACTAAGCTGAAGCTTGTTTCCAGGTGCAACCTGGGAGCACAAGAAAGTTAAGTGACTTGCTCAGGGTTACACAGTATGCACGTGGGGGCTTTGGAAACCCAGGTCTCCAGGTTTGCAGCTCAGTGCCCTAAACCACAGCACTATACTTCCTCCTGCCAGTATGCCCCTCACCAGGTCTGAAGTCTCCCTCTGCTGAAGCCGGTTGCAGTCCATCTGCATTAAGTCTCTCACACAGTCTTCATAGGGGCTCACTCACTTGCAAGTTGGGACTTTAAACTGAATGGCAAAAAAGCAACACACTACTGATCAGTGGACCAGCTGGTTTTGTGTGTTTTTTCCAGCTGCACCAGGGATTCTAAAATTGTGTTCAGGATCCACGGCTTCCACTGACTCCACACCCACACACACACATTTCGGTTTTTCTTTACTTCATACCTCTCTCTTTCTCTTTCCCTCTCTTTCTTTCTCTCTTCTCCCTCTCTCCCCCCCCCCCCGGCCAGGTTGCAACTCACCAGAAAGATAGCTTGGTGAGGCCTATCGGGTACAGCCTACAAGGCCAAGGACTCTAGGATAGGCAAGCCACACAGGCAGTGAGATGCTGGTGTGAAGGAGCTGTTGTAGGATCCCAGCTTGGATGGGCAGCAGTAGCAAGCAAGTGACTACATGGAGTCTTTTTTACCAGAAGCTGGCAGAGTGCTTCTCCACAGGAATAAAACACAATCCTAATGAGATGGACCCCCCCAATAACACAATTCCCTGCCCATTTATTACTCGAGGCATGCAACAAATAGAAGTAACGCAATAAGGGAAAAGAACTCAGAAATTGCAACTAAATAATAATGGGATTTGTTTGGGGAACTTGAACGGGATCTGGGATGAGGAAGCAAAGGTAAAACTAGGCAGTAATAGATCTTCCTCGAGGATATCTATTTCCTCATGCCACACCTATGGAACTATAGCCATCAGGCACTAGGACCACACAGAAACTTTTTGCAAGTGGTCCACTAGGGTCCACCCATGATGATGTGATATGTTGGCTCCCTCTATATAAATGTGAGTGCCCCCATCCCTCCTCAGTTCTTTTTCCACATCTACCATTCTTGCCGGACCTAACATGGAAACACTGTTGCATAGTGTTTTTTTTTTTAGTTTTTTTTCATAATCCTACTAATCCTACTAATCACTTTTTAAAAGTGATTTTCAGTGGAGTGTATGTCGTCTAAATGGGCAGACTGGGTGGGCCAGGCAGTCCTTGTCTGCCATCAAAGTCTGTGTTTCTTTGTTTCGCCAGAGCTGTTGCTACTGAACATTTTTCGATATTGTGAGTGCAGAGAGAAAATTTATTTCAAAGTCTCACACCACGTCTGTGTATGCTATTTAGGCCTGGACCACAGCATGAAGGTGTGCCCAATTTGTAAGGGCTTTAATATGGCCACCCAGGGATCCATACAGCGCACATTGGAAAAACATTTGTTAAAACAGTGCTTAGCCCAAATGGAGAAGGAGCTCCATTAGGGAAAAAAAAACACTGAAGCATCACCAGCCCACTCCTTGGGATCAAAGGGATTCAAATCCCAGGAGAAAACATCTGGGTCTCATCACCACAAACACAGGTATAGGCCGACAGACAAGGCCAGGACCTCCCCTGTCTGCTCCAGGTCGCCCCTTAGATCAAGTACGATCTCCTCTGGCCCGTCGCCCAGACTATTGATACGGATGGGTCAACCTCTACCACCTACAGGCCTATCATGGCCAGTGTATCGCAGTCAATGCAGGGGCTTTCCCCTGCCTTGACATCTGCCAGCATTCCCATCAATACCAACATGGGCACTGATGTGCAGGCAGTCCTAGCATCCTTCACGGGCATCCTTAAATGCCTGCTACCTTGACAGGGTCCATACAGCAATTCCTGTCAGGTCAACACACCTGATACCCTCTAGGCTGTCGATGGCTTCCTCAGCTTCACCACTGTGTCCTCCAGACAACATCGATAAGGACTAGGAATACAATTCTGACTTGATCATGGAAGAGGAGGAAGAAGAGAGACAGGACTTTGTGGAACAGTATGAATGAACCCAGTTCCACATTCTCAACTGTGAGTGAAGACTCAGTGGTCTATAACCCGAGGTCCTCCCATGAGGACCCATCCTTTATCACAGTGATGCAAGAACTCCAGGCAGCAATGGGGTTTGATGCAGAAGAACAAGATATTAAGAAAAACCTGATGGACTTCTTAGAATTGCCTGATACCCTACCAATAGTCATTTCTCCCCCCTGCCATCCCTAGAGAATGCTAACTTAGCTGCCTGACACAGCCCAAACATGAAACCTGCCATACCAAGGAAAGTAGATAAGCTGTAGCAGGCCCCGTCAGCTAGGCCCTTTTTTGCAGGCCAGCCAGAGGCAGTTTCAGTGGTCATAAGTCTCCTAAGCACCTTAGCTCTCTTCCTCCTGACAAGGAGTCCAGAAAACTTGATGTCTTGGGCAAAAGGACTTTTGCCTCAGCATCTCTAGGGCTACAAATAGCTAGTCACCAAGCACACATGGTAACACATCAAAAGACTCTTTGAAGGCAGGCTAAAGCAGTAGCCCAGCCTCTCCCAGAGGACACTGCTAAACAAGAAGTATTAAAATGACTTATCTACAGTTTCTAGCATAGGAGAACATCTACAATCCACCTACAACATCTCTGATACTTCAGCCAGGGCAGCTAACGCTATTTGTCTCAGCAGGCATTCTTGGCACAGAGTGGCTGGTTTAGCTAATGATATTCAACAGTCCATCCTCTGTGCATCATTCAGGGGTACAAGTTGGAGCAGATGTACTGGACATTCTCTCCAACCTACAGGCCTTGAGTAGAACCCTGAAGTCTGTACGTACTATGGACCATACCCAGACTGCCCTTTGACTCAGCCACTGAAAAACATAGATCTACTAGTAGACAATAAGGCAAGGGTAGAGCAGCAGCAGCAGCAGCCTTGCCCCCTCCAGTCTCCATCCCAGTGCCCACTCCAAAGCATGTAGAGGTGGCACTGCAGCAGCAGCTGCAATAACCGGCTCTGCCTGACTCCATATTTCTTGCCACATGGTCTGTGCCTCCAGGGGTGATGGTCGGTGGTTACCTTTCTCTCCACCTGGACCACTGGAGACAGGTAACTTAAGATAGAAACATAGAAACATGGACTTTGACAGCAGATAAGGACCACTTGGCCCAACCAGTCTGCCCATTTCCCTTCCTATTGGATAAGCTACAGATTCTAGTTAACCAACAGCCTACTTCCTGCAACCCCCACTACAATTGCCTTATGTCTGTCCCATGCATGTTTGAATTCCCCCACTGTTTTAAACCCAACAACCTCCCCAGGAAGGTGGTTCTATGCATCCACCACTCTCCATGAAAACATTTCATATTACCCTGAGTCCCCCTCTATCTTTAAATTGTGCCCCCTTATTCTTACACATCTCTTTTTCTGAAAGATGCTACCCTCCTGGACTTTGTTGATTCCCTTGAGGTACTTAAAAGTTTCTATCATGTCCCCACTGTCCCTCCTTTCATCGAGGGTATACATATTAAGCTCTCTGTCTCTCTTCATGTAGCTTCTGATGCAGACCCTGCACCATTTTAGTTGCCCTCCTCTGGACTGCTTCCATCCTGCCTATGTCCTTGCATAGATGGGATCTCCAAAACTGCACACAGTATTCCAGATGGGGTCTCACCAGTTGTCTGTACAGAGGGATTACCACTTCCCTTTTTCTACTCGTGATGCCCCTTCCTATGCATCCCAGTATCCCCCTGGCTCTCCTTACTGACTTCTCACATTGCTTACCCACCTTTAGGTCATCTGATATGACTACCCTCAAGTCCTTTTCCATTTTTGTTGTTGCTAGTACCTCCCCTGCTATTGTGTACTCTTCTCCTGGGTTTTTGTTTCCCAGGTGCATTACTTTGCCCTTCTTTGTATTGAATCTAAGTTGCCATATGTCTGACCAGTCCTCCAACCTTGCCAAGTCCCTTCTCATCCTTTCTACCCCCCTTGTGTATCAACTCTGTTACATATCTTTGTGTCATCAGCAAAGAGGCATACCTTTCCCTCCAGACCCTCTGCAATGTCACCTATAAAGATGTTAAAGAGGTCTGGACCCAGTACTGAGCCCTGAAGTACTCCACTAGTAACCCCCCTTTCTTCGGAATGTGTTCCATTCACTATTATGTTCTGTGTCCTGTTGTGCAGCCAGTTTGCTACTCAGGCTACCACTGTGGAACCCACTCCCAGGCTGGCTAACTTGATTATTAGTCTTTTGAGCGGGACTGTGTCAAATGCCTTGCTAAAGTCTAGGTAGGCCATATCCACAGCCCCTCCTTGGTCTATTACTTTGGTCATCCAGTCAAAGAAATTGATTAGATTCGTCTGACATGACCTTCCTGCTGTAAATCCATGCTGCTTTGGGTCTTGTGCCCCGCTGGCCTCTAGGTACTCAACAATTCTTTTTTTCAGAAGTGATTCCATCATTTTCCCTACCACTGAGGTCAAACTTACATGTCTGTAGTTTCCTGCTTCTGCCTTGCTCCCGCTTTTGTGAAGGAGAATCACATCTGCCCTCCTCCAGTCCTCAGGTACCACCCCATCCTCCCATGATTTGTTACTGGTGTCACTAGGTCCTCCCTTATTCCTTTTAGAATTCTGGGGTGAATCCCATCAGGCCCCATTGCTTTGTCCACCTTGAGTTTTAGGAGTTCTTTCAGGACTCTTTCTTCTGTAAATGGACTGGTGTCAACCCCCCTACCCAGAGTGCTTCTATTGTCTGGTTTAGGTAACTCCTCCTCATCTTCTTTTGTGAATACTGAGCAAAAGTATTCAGTCAGTATCTCTGCCTTTTCACTGTCTCCCTCTGCCCACCTCCCCTCTCCTTTATCAATCTTCATTATTCCTCCCTTAACCTTTCTATGCTCCCTAAAGTACCTATAAAAGGTTTTATCCACCTTCTTAACTGAGTTGACTATTTTTTCCTCGGTTTGGGCCTTTGCTATTCTGACTGCCTTCCCGACTTCTTTCTGCTTTAATTGATACAGTTCCCTGTTGTGCTTCTTCTGTGATTCCTTATACTTTTTGAATGCAGCCTTTTTCTCCTTAACCTTCTCTGCCACCTCTTTTGAGAACCATTGTGTTTTTTTACTCCACTTTGTTTTCTTTGTTTCACACGAAGGCTTGTTGCCTCTGTGATAGCAGTTTTGATTTTTCTCCATTGTTTTCCACCCTTCCTTTTTGGCCATTTGCTAGTGCATTCCTCAGGTATTCACCCATTTTGCCAAAGTCGGCCCTTCTAAAGTCCAGTATCCTTGTTTTGTATGGCTTGTCTCCATGGTTGTGCTTATTGTGAAGCACACTGTGCAGTGGTCACTTGTTCCCAGATGTCTACTGACTTCTAAATTTGTGATCCTCTCTCCATTTGAGAGTACCAGGTCTAGTATTGCTCCCTCCCAAGTGGGTTCCAATACTAGCTGTCTAAGGCTTGCCCCCTGCTTAGGTCCTTCTGGTCATTGCACAAGGTCATGCTTTGGAGCTTCTGGAACCACCTCCAGACAATCCACTTGTGCCATTCTACTACCCTCCAGGATACATCCCCTTGCTTCTGGAGGAAATTCCCATCCTGCTGCAAAAGAGGGCGATAGTGCCTGTCCCTTTGGAACAAAGGAACATAGGGTTCTACTCTCAGTACTTCTAGTCCTAAATGGACAGGAGACCTGAGGTCCATTCTGTACCTCAGCGATCTGAACTTGTTTATAGAATACAATAAGTTCAGAATGGTCGCACTGCAAGGTCTGCTTCCACTGCTGCAAGTCAGGGGCTAGATCTGCTCCCTGGATATGTAGGATGCTCACCTGCACATCAAGATTTGCAAATTTCACAGGAAATTCTTAAGATTCCTGTTTCAGGGAGAACACAACCAGGTCATGCTGTTGCCTATCTATTCAATGCTCTAGGGATTACTGTCAACGTCCCAAAGTCAGTCCTGGCCCCTTACCAATGACTACAGTACATAGCGGCACTCCTGGACACCACAGAAGACCTAACCTTCTTGCCCCAGGGCAGTGTTGAGCATCTGACAGCACAAGCCCAGTTGGTTTACAACAACAGGTATGTCACTTCCAGGGCATTCCTGAGGCTTCTAGGCCTGATGGCAGCTGTCATTACTGTGGTACCCCTGGGAAGGCTGTACATTAGAATCCCACAGTGGACACTAAGAGTTCAATGGGACCAATGCACGGACAATCTAGAACAAAATGTTCTAGGGATATGGATATGTTGTTCAATCTGCACTTATTGGCAGGTTCTTTGCCGCTTTAAATCTTGCCGGAAGGTCTTCAAGCTGGCTCCTCCCACCCACCCGGGTGGTAAACTCCTCACTCCATGACGCCAGATCTTCCTTACCGCTTGGAAGCTCAGGTTCCCTCCTTAGCGCTCTGCGTTTTAGATTGGATCCTAACTCTTCGGTTCGTCCAAAACTGGTTTTGAAGTTTTCTAAACTTCGGTCTTCATCTTCCCTCACGGCTGCGATGGACAAATCTATTCCCAGCTTTCGGAGGTGCCCTTGCGGGCAGAAAATGTCCAGGACGGATCCGCACTCCATGTGCGTCTACTGCCTAGGCCTAGATCATGACCCACAGGCCTGCGAGTTGTGCTGCTCTTTATCGGCCAACGTCTTGGATGATCGCGCTGCCCTATTGAAGCTCGGGCGCCCCGAGAAGCGTTTCCCGCCGGTAAAATCAGAGGCTCGTTAGGCGGTGTCCACGGCGGCTGGCTCGGCTGAGCAGCTCGAGCAGATGATTGCCCTCGAGGAGGAGGTGGCCCAGGCCGCATCTTCCTCCTCCTCGGCCGCGGCATTTATCCCGCTCTCTCTGAGTTCCTCGTACACGGCTTCGTTCAAGGAGCTTTGTCAGTCCCTTCCACAAAGGGAGAGGGGCTTTCGGGACATTCTTCTCGGCCCAAGAAGAAGGAGTGAAGGTAGTCCCACCATCGGCGTTAGGAGCGGAGAGGTCCCTTCCCGACAGCCTGACTGTCGACTTCGTCGGATTGTGGCTCAGGCCGCTGGCTTCATGGTGTCCCCATTAGGCCAGCCTGCCGAGACTCCCGTCGACGCAGTCGAGATTTTTCTCAATCCGTTAGACGGGCTGTCGACTGATGAAGCCGACAACCCACCTTCACCAGTTCCCCCGGTGGAGACCGAGGATCTGCCTGTGCCTTCGGGACCGCATTCCCCGGTTAAAGTGCCCAAGCCGAGGGAAGAGTGGACGTCCCTCGCCCCTTCTCAGACCCACCCTCGGTCCCCTGAGGGTCTCTGTCTCGGACTTCATCTCGGTCAAGCTGTTCCCGCCGACATCGGCGGTCTCGGTCTCGGTACCGAAGTAAGCGGCGACACCGTTCCTCCTCATCCTCTTCCTCAGATGAGGGAAGGCTTTGGCGTAAATTACGTCGGTGCTCCGAGGAGCTTATGTGGCAGCAGTTGCTGTTGTCTGGGTCTAAGCCAACTCCGGTCCAGACCCTGGCCATCAAGTGGCTGTCGCCCGAATGACCGAAGCAACCACTCAACCCAGTCGAGTTGCCCATTCCAGGGCCGGTTGCTCGGCCAAAACCAGCTGCTCCACCAATTGTGGTGGCACCTCCGCCTCCACAACCAAAATCTGGGGCACCGACCAAGGATTCTCAGTCGGGTCACGGCCTGCCCCACAGGTTGTCGGTCACCCTCACTCCCGACCGTCCTCGGCAGGTAGAGGGTGGCTCAGGGCCAAGGCAGCTCTTCGCAGACTCTTAGGAATCCGATGACGATTCCTCCCTGTTCTCCAGGCAGGTCGACCTGGAGTCCTCTAGGGGCCAGTCATTGGATGATAGCTCATCATCCTTCTTGGGTCTGCTTCGACTCATCTCTGAGTCCACCGGGATGCAGCTCGAGCCCGTGTCCAAACGGGCCAAGTATCCCCTGACTGAGATACTAGACCGAGGGGATTCCCCCACGGAGGCCTTTCCGGTGGCTGAGGCCATTGTCGGCCCAGCCTTGGAGCTCTGGCAGTGGCCTGCTTCCTGTCCTGCCCTTCGGCCAGGATGGCCAGGAAGTATGCGGTCCCTACCGGCTCTTTGCCCGGTTTCTCGGAGCACCCCTCTGCCGAGGGGTTAGTCACCGACAGTGTTTTCCGGCGTTCCGGTAATGCTCGGGATGTGGATAAGCCCCCCGACAAAGAGTCCAAAAAGCTGGACTTTGCCAGGCGCAAGGTGTACACTGCATTCTCCCTCGGCCTCCGACAGGCCAGCTCGGCCATGCTGATGGCACACTTCTCCCACGCCCTCTTGGGCTCCCTGGATGAGGTTGTCCCTCATCTCCCGACTGACCTGCAGATCGCAGTCCACCAGGTGCAGGACCAGGGTAGGGCGGTGGTGAAGCAGCAGCTTCAGACTGCTCTGGACATAGGTGATTCCTATGCCAGGTCAGTAGCGGCCACGGTGACCATGCACCGCAGGGCATGGCTGAGGATATCCACCTTCATGGCGGATACCCAGCACAAGTTGGTGGACGTCCCCTTGTTGGGGACTGATCTCTTCGGCCCTGGAGTGGAGGGACACCTCCATTGGATCAAAAAGTCCAATGCCACTCTGGACTCGGTCACCTCCGCCCAGAGGGACAAAGGCCACCGTCAGCAACAGCAGAAGTCCTTTCGTCCTTCGGCTCTTGCAGCTCGACCGGCCCAACAGCACCAGCAACAGGGCCAGCAGGCTCACGCTTAGCGTCCCAAACCCAAGCTGGCGGCTTCCTCCAACAGGAAGCAAGGAGGTGAAGGCCCAGGAGGTCCCTTGGCTGATTCCTCCTCCAAGCCTGCCCAGTGACGGGTTGAGGGGTGCCGCCCCCAGCCTTGTCACTCACCCTTGGGTTTCCCCCTCCCCCGTGGGGGGACGGCTCCGCCACTTCCTTTCCGCCTGGTCCACTATCACCACGGACCGCTGGGTGTTGGAGGTGGTAGGAAAAGGCCTGCCTGGAGTTCGAGCAGGCTCCACCCTTTCGAGCCGCGCCTCGGGGCCATGGGGTCTGCAGCCTGGCTGTCAGCCTGCCGAGCCAATACGCTCTGCTCCTCGAAAAAAGGTGATCAGGAATGTGGCGGATCTTCCTCCAGACCCGGGTTTGTGTCCAGGTACTTCCTGGTCCCAAACGGACGGGGGGCTGGCGCCCTATTCTTGACCTGCATGACCTGAACAAGTTCCTAAGGTCTCGGACCTTCAGGATGGTCACTCTGGCTCAGATAATACCATCCTTGGAACGAGGCATGTGGTTCTGTTCCCTGGACCTCCAGGATGCGTTCTTTCATGATCCGTCCGTCTCATCTGAGATTCCTCCACTTCAGAGCGGAGGGGTCCCTTTACGAGTTCCAGGCCATGCCCTTCGGCCTCTCTCTAGCTCCCAGGGTCTTCACCAAATGCGTGGCAGTGGTGACAGCATTTCTGCACTGCTGAAGGGTCCGGGTGTACCCCTACCTGGATGACTGGCTGATTGCAGCCCCCTCTAGAGCGGAGGTGGAGCGGTCCAGAGATCTGGCCCTTCAGGTTTACTCTCAGATTGGCCTCCTCTTCAACGAGGCCAAGTCGGAACTCGTGCCGAAGCAGGTGATACTCTTCATTGAGGCAGAGCTCGACTCTCTTTGGGCCAGAGCTTGGCTCCTGGTGGACAGGGCCAAGGTTCTTTCCTCCTTTGCCCAATCATTTCTGGTTGGGCAATCGCACCCTGCCCAGGACTTCCTGCACCTCCTGGGCCTCATGGCGGCCTGCACCAGCGTGGTCCGTTGGGCCCGTTGGTACATGCATCCCCTTCAATGGGGACTAGCCAGCCAGTGGTCACAGTGCTGCGATCCGTTGGACCAGCATGTGACAGTGACCCAGGAGATGTGGAACGCTCTCCAGTGGTGGACCGTTCCGGCACATTTGCAGGAGGGCGTCCCATTCATCCGCCCCGAGCCGACAGTCTCTCTATCGACCGATGCATCTTTGATGGGTTGGGATGCCCATCTGGGGGAGCACAGAGCGCATGGCCTCTGGTCCCCTCAGGAGTCCTGATGCCATATCAACCTGCTGGAGCTCCGAGTGGTCCGCCTAGCTCTCACAGCCTTCGCTCCATTTCTACGGGGTCAAGTGGCTCAGGTCCAGACGGACAATACCGCAACCATGTAGTATCTGAACTGTCAGGGCAGGACGCGCTCCATGCTGTTATGCAAGGAAGCTCTCTGTATATGGTCCCTTGTGCGCAGCCTGGAGGCGGATCTCCTAGCCATTCACATGGCAGGAACCTCCAACACCCTGGCCGATGCCCTAAGCTGGATAGGGGCCGCGTCTCACGAGTGGTCTCTCCTGTCGGAGGTAGTACAAGATCTGTTCTCCCACTGGGGCACACCTCAGGTGGACCTGTTTGCCTCCAGGGAGAATGCGAAGCTGAGTCTGTTCCATGCCCGCCCCCCTCAGCAGGGCTCACTGCAGGGGGATGCCTTCTTGAGGCCGTGGACCCCTGGCCTCTTCCACTCCTTTCCCCCATTTCCCTTGATCCACAAGGTGCTTCTCAAGGTGAGGAGGGACAAGGTGCAGGTGATTCTGGTAGCCCCAGACTGGCCCCGCCAGTTCTGGTATCTAGATCTCCTCAGCCTCAGCTCCAGGCTCCTGAGGCAGCTTCCAGCCCGCCCGGACTTGATCTCAGTCAACCAGGGGAAGGTATTCCATCCAGACCTTCAATCCCTGCACCTGATGGCCTGGTTTCTGAGCAGCTAGAGTTTCAGACCTTGGGTCTTTACGACAAGGTCCTCAACGTCGTTGAGGCGTCCCGTAAGGAGTCAACCAGAAAATGCTATTCCTTCAAATGGAAGAGATTCTCCATTTGGTGTCAGGGGAAGGGCTTGGACCCTTCCACCTGTCCCTTTGCAAGCATTCTGGACTACCTGTGGTCCCTTTCTCAGCAAGGGCTTCGGTCGACGACCCTTAAGGTGCACCTGGCAGCCATCTCTGCTTATCGGACGCGGGCTGGGAAGCAGTCGGTGGCACAGGAGAAGGTGGTCGGGTGCTTTTTCAAAGGCCTTGACCACATTTCCCCTCCGGTGCGAGAACCTCCACCTCCGTGGGATCTACTGCTGGTATTGGATAAGCTCATGGGCAAGCCATTCGAACCGATGCACAGGTGCGATATTTCCCACCTGTCATGGAAGACCGCCTTCTTGGTGGCTATCATGTCAGCCAGAGGGATGGGAGAGCTCCAGGTGCTTTCCATCGAGTCTCCTTATCTGGTCTTCCACAGGGGCAAGGTTGTCCTGTGCCCCCACCTGAAATTCCTTCTGAAGGTGGTGTCAGGGTTTCACCTTAACCAGGTGTTGACTCTGCCAGTGTTCTACCCCAATCACACCTCGGAGGCCGAATATAGGCTCCATACTTTGGACCCTAGACGAGCGCTAGCTTATTATAAGGAGCGGACAGCTGAAGTTCGGGGAGAGGTTTGCCAGCTGTTTGTCACCTATGCTGAAGCCGCACCTGGCAGACCTGCAGCCAAGCAGACGATAAGCAGGTGGGTCACCTCCTGCATAGAGCTCTGCTATAGGTTGGCGGGCATGGAGCCTCCCAGAGGGATAAGAGCTCATTCTACCCGCCATACCGCTGCATCAGTAGCTGCTTCCAGGGATGTTCCTATCCAGGATATCTGCAGGGCTGCTGTCTGGAAGTTGGCACATACCTTTATTACCCACTACCACATCGATCTTGAGTCACGCCGGGATGCTGGTTTTGGGGCCTCGGTTCTCCAGTCCCTATTTCCCAAGTAAGTATCGGGGGTGTGCGCCTTGCCTCCCTCCTCCCGGAGAACTGCTAGGAGTCTGCCAATAAGTGTGGATTGAACAACATATCCATGTCCCTAGAAATACAGGTTAACTCACCTGTAACAGGAGTTCTAAGAATGGTATATGTTGTTCATCCACATGACCCACCCGACCTCCCCGGCTTCGACGCACAACCTGGCTTCCAGCGGGCTAGATCTGGCATCATGGGGCGGAGCCGAGAGTTTTACTACCTAGGTGGGTGGGAGGAGCCGGCTTGAAGACCTTCCGGCAAGATTTAAAGCGGCAAGGAACCTGCCAATAAGTGTGAATGAACAACATATACCATTCCTAGAACTCCTGTTACAGGTGAGTAACCTGTATTTCTAGTCACCTCCCTTGTCAAAAAGGTACTCCAGTGGTGGATGGAACCCACAGACTCGAGGTTCCCTTTTTAATTCCCTCCCCTTGTCAGATTTTCAACACATTTGCCTCAGGGACAGGCTGGGGGCACATGTAGGGCTTCATCAGACACAGGGAACCTGGACAAAAATGGAGAGCACCCTCCACATAAACGTCCTAGAAAAGAGAGCTGTTCTGTACAGTCTACAAGCCTTCCAGACTTATTTTTCCTAGGGTCCTCTGTTAATTCAGGTGGACAAAGTAAGTGTAATGCATTACATCAACAAGCAAGGAGGGACTCGTCCCTATCCAGTATGCATGGAGGCAGTGAGAGTCTGGTACTAGGTTCTGGAACATGGTCAAGAACCATCAGCAGTGCATGTTTCAGGGGCCCAAAACATCTTGCCAGACAGCCTAAGCAGGTCACAGTCCGGGATATACGAGTGGGAGCCACTGACTTCAGTCATAGAAGACCTGTTTGACAGATGGGGTTGCCCAGAGTTGGACCTTTTTGCATCCCCACACAATTCAAAGCTGCTACTTTTCTGCTCACTCAAGGGCCTGGAGTTTCTTGGTGAGATGTGTTGTCCCTCTTTTGGAAAGGGAGGTTCCTGTGTCCCTTCCCTCTAATCCAGAGTGCACTAATCAAGCTGCAGGTGGAGGGGGAAACTCTGATACTCTTGTCTCACTGTGGCCTTATCAAGTTTGGTTCCCCTTACTGCAACAACTGGCAATGGAATCTCCAGTACTCCTGCCATTATGCCAGGGTTTTCTGCTACAAGAGAAGGGGAAATTGGTGTAACAGGGTTACACTGTATTATTTATTTTATTTATTTATTTAGGAAATCGGAATTACAACCCTTTGAGTCATAGACTCATTTCCAAAGGCTTCACATCAGAATAAAACATAGACATTCATACAGTATATACGTAGAATAAATGTGAGCGAGCAATTATAGAGTATAAGTACAATGAGCACGGGTTAATGCCTATACATTTGGTAGCTAAAACAGGGCAGAGCTATCAATATATTTACCTAATGAGCAGTTAAAACTTGTACAATTGGTAGCTAAAGCAATGCATTGTATGAGTTGGTAGTAAGCTGCCTCAGGGAGGCTTTGACTTATACATAATACAATGCATTCATAGTCCAGTGCAACTATATGGTAACCGAGGGAGGTGAGGAGCCTGTAGGCTAGAAATAGTGAGGGCTTTCCTCTGCCTGGCTGAGGGCAGGAGCGTGGCCTAGCGGTGTGGTGCAGGATCCACAGGTTACCAGTTACACTGGCAGTGACATGAAGAGAGGATATGGGCCCTTAAGGCAGCTTTAAAAGGACCTAGATTGGTGATTGATGCTACAGCCAGAGGGAGGGCATTGTATCAGTGTGGAGCTCTAAGGGGGAAGGATCGCTGGGCCAGGGTGGTCCTGACCCTAGGCACCTTCCAGATAGTTTTTGGGGCAGCCCTTGTGGACACTGAGATGGTGGCTGCCTGAAGAGAAGCCATGACACCTATTGGGGTTAAACCCAGGTGGACATTTTTTGGTGAAGAGGCAGGTCTGATATAATAGTCTTTCCTCAAGGGAGAGGATATTGGTGAGCGTGAATAGGGTGCAGGTATGTGTATTTCTGTTGGCACCAGAGAGGAGCCAGCAGGCCTTATTGATGACTACTTGTATTTGATGAAGCATCATAAGGTCAGCGGCAGCATAGATTGTGAGGCCATGGTCCACCAGTGATAAGACTGAGGAGGTAATGGCTAGGTGAAGTGCTTCAGGTGGCAGGCAGTCTCTATGTCTGTAAAGGAGGCCAATGCGGGTGTTGGTGACGGAGGTGAGGATTTTTATATGTTCGTGGAATGAGAGGGAAGAGTCAAATGCAATACCTAGATACTTTAACTTTTGGACCTGTTCCAGTGGGATGAGAGAGGCGGAGAGTATTTCCGGGGGAAATCCTTTGATCTGTTTTGGCGGTGAGCATAGAGCATCGTTTTAGTTTTTTTAATGTTGACCACCAATCTGTGTTCAGCAAACCAGTGTTCAGTCTGAGAGAAGGAGTTTTGTAAGGTACGTTGGAGAGAGAGAGAGGATCAGGATGTGCTGCATAAAGAACAGCGTCATCCACGTAGAGGAGAAGGTTGCCGGGGCAGGATTTAGGCAGGGCATTGAGGTAGATGCTGAATAGCAGGGGACCCAGGATAGATCCCTGGGGAACTCCTGAGCGCACAGGCAGCATAGTAGATATGGTATTATTAATTTTAACACATTGGGTTCTAGATGAAAGATAGCTGGAGAACCATGAGAGTGGACAATGAGAGACCCCAATTTGTTGTAATGTGTTAAGAAGGAGGGGATGATAAACTGTGTTGAAGACCTTTGAGAGATCTATAAACACGGCCCCTGCGAGGTGCCCCTTGTCAAGACTGGATGGCAGGGAGTTAGCAAATTCTGTGAGGGTGGTCATAGTGCTATGACCAGCTCTGAAACCATGCTGCTTCCTACATAAGTGGTTGTGTGCGCGAGGAGGTAGTCAGTGAGCTGATTGGCCATGATCTTTTCAAGGGCTTTAGAGAGTCGAGGGAGAATTGAGATGGGCCGGTAGTTTGGGATGGAGCTGTCGCCACATTTCAATATTGGTGTAATCACTGCCTTTTTCAACGAGGTTGGGATCTGGCCCGGGTGCAGGGACAGATTTAGAAGGTCTACGAGTGGAGAGATAACTGAGCCTAGCGCAAGGTATAGGATACACATCTCAAAGATGTCTTTGCAGTAATTGGAGCTCTGGAGGGCTTTGGACAGGTAGACTTTCATTTCTGTAGGGGTAATGACTCTGAGTTTGAAGGGGGTGTGGGGGAGCTCAGGCAGTGGGGTAGGCTGAATTGGATCAAAAAAAGTTGCTAGGGAGGACTGAGCTGAGGTCTGAGAAGGTGGAGTTGAGGCAGTTAGCTATGTGAAGTGTGTCTGTGGAAGTAGTACCATTAACACTAAGTTGTGGGGGGGAGAGCGGTATCTACTATTAAGCTCCTTGATGTTATCCCAGAACTTTCTTGTGCTACCCCAGGAGGTGGTTAGGCCGGTTCTGTAGTGCTCCGCCTTGGCCTTGCAGATTGCCTAGGTACACTAATTACGGGCAGCATTATAGGCCTGCCTATCGCTTAGCAAACTGGAGGCAGTGGCATGAGGCCAGAGGTTGTCATACATTTTGAACTGTTGTAAGAGTTCTGGGGTGATCCAGGGGGCACTATGTTTTTTAGTGGTTACTTTGATGGTCGGTGCAAAAGCATCACAGGCAGTATTAAAGGTGGTGGTGAAGCAGTGCAATGCATCATCTATGTGCTGGGCTTGGGAAATATGGGACCAGTCCCAGTTAATTAGATATTGTTTGAATCTGGCTATGCCTCTTGGGCATAGTCGACAACAAAAGATGATATTTGGTGGTGGTTTAGGTAGCTGACAGGACCAGCTGAAGATGATTGGGGATAGGTCGCTTAAGGTGTTGGGTAGGACGCACAGGTCGGTAATATGGTGGGGACGATTAGTGAGCAGGATATCTAGTAGGGTGTGGGTTCCATTAGTGGGGTTAGCCCTGGTAGGCTGGGATACCAGTTGGGTCATATCTAATGGAGCAAAGGTATCTTTGGCATGTGTTGATGAGCTTGCCAGCCAGTTTATGCTGAGATCCCCAACTAGGATTTGTTCCATTTTGTGGGGGTGGCTCAGTTTTTAAGGTAGAAGGAGGCCGAAGCCCATACAAACTACCTTCCCACACCATGCGGGAAAATCATGTTGATTTAAGCCCTAGCAGATATTGAAAACTATTTGGGTTACAAGAGTCCACAATGTACTAGGGGAGTCTATTCCAGGCTTTATAAGCCCTGACAGTGAGAACGTTTTTTCTACTATTTGTACTTGCCTTAGGGATAATTAACTGTTTAGTGTAACATCTCAGACTCTTAGGTTTATGAGCATGTATGATGTTACATTTCTTCATCAAATCAGTGTCACTTAGGAAAGAGTATAGCAAAAGCAGATCTCTTATTCTCCTTTGAGTTAAATCGTAAAGGTTCAATTCCTTCAACCTTTCCTTGGATGTTAGGTTTGTCACTCATGGAATAATCTCACTCACTCGTCTCTGGACACTTTTCAGCATCCTAATATCCTTGGACAAATGTGGAGCCCAAAAGGATGCTGCATAGTCCAGATGTGGTCTAATATATAGATTATATAAAGGTAATACACAGGTTTCATGTTTAGAGAAGAAAGTTCTTTTTATTACCCTTATAATTCTGTTAGCTGTTTTAGTCACTTTTCTGTAGTGATCTCCTACAGCCAATTGGTTATTAATTAAAACCGCAAGATCTTTTTCAGTTTTAACACTCTCTTTAATCTGATACCATTTATATAGTATGAAATGTGGGTTTTTTTTGGTCCCAAGTGCATAACTATGCACTTATTTTCATTAAATATCGTGCCATTTCTATAGGCCCATTCATCCAATAAACATATATCTTGGATTAGTTGGTTTATTTTGTCAATAGTATCTACTGTCCCACAGAGTTTTGTATCATCAGCAGATTTATTTAGATGCCCCTTGATTCCATGATGCAAATCCACTATATATTTGGCAAACAGTAGGGGTCCCAAAACGGAACCTGGGGGAACACTATTAGAAACTTTGATACTGTTCAAGTAGTTGTCCATGATTTTCACTATTTGATTTCTCTTATCAAGCCAGTTTTTTTACCCATTTAGTGATATAAGGATCAACATTTAACTTTAACATTTTGTATATCACTATCTCATGGGTGACCAAATCAAAGGCTTTTTTGAAGTCTAAAAAAACAACATCCACAGGAATGCCCGTGTCAGTATTTTTGCTTACTTATTCATGAAAGGTAATCAAATTAGTAATGCATGATCTTCCAGCCTTGAACCCGTGTTGGGTTTTATCATATATACACTTATCTACTAGGTGATTTTCTGTTTTTGTTTTAAAATTCCTTCCATTATTTTGCAAGTGGTTGGCTTCAGGCTGATTGGTCTATAGTTTTCTATTGTAGCCTTATTTCCTTTCTTATGGATTGGAATTACAATCACCTGTTTTCATTCTAATGGGAGACTCCCTTCTCTTAATAATTTATTAAGTAATAAATGTAATGGGTTAGATATTGAACTCACTGTGTCTTTCAAAAAATATTCATTTATACCATCTGGCCCTGGAGTAGATTTAGAATTTATTATTCTTATAGCCTTAATGACGTCATCAGCTGTTATTTCATTACATGGAGTATGCTTATTAATTTTAATGTCAGAAGAATTTTTATTATGAAAGACTTAACCGAAATATTTAATAAATGATTAGCTATTTCTTTTCCATTTAGCAGTTATATGCCATTGTCTATTACTGCAATGATGGTGCTTTTTTTTGTTTTATTAGAATTAATATAAGCGAAAAAAGCTTTAGGGTCTTTATTCATAGCTAATTTGAACTTGATTTTCTTTCTCTCCATTCTAATTAAATGTTTTGTTTTCCTTTGTTCGTCTTATATATGCTCTTGTTTGTGTCAGTCGGACTAGTTTTTAGTTTCTTAAATGCTTTTTCTTTTTCACTTATCTGCCTTACAAGTTAACCAGATAGGAATGTTCCCTTTTTTGTTGCATGATTTTTTGATTGGAATATAAGGACTCTCGAGTTCCATTTATTTTAGACTTTAATATTGCCCAACAATTATCTCTTCCTAGTCCTGTAAATGCAGAATCCCAATCAAAAGATCCTAATGCTTGCTTTATCATCCCATAGTTCCCTTTATTATAGTTATATCTATAATTGGTACTACTTAGATTAGATTTTTAGATTAAATTTCTTCTTGTTAATGTCAAAATAGATGGAATTATGATCACTATTCCCTAGTAGACTATCAGTAGTGAGATTTTCCATACTTGATGGTATATTTGTAAGGACCAGGTCAAGAATATTTTTTCTCTGCTGGGTTCATGAACTAGTTGTTCAAACAACATGAAGTCTTGCTGTATTCTGACTATTGCAGTGATATCCAACCTTTGAACTGCCCCGGAGAGGAAAGAGTTAACTTTCCATGCAAGGCATGGAACGCTGAGCTCGAGCTCGGTTGAGACTCTGTGTGTTGTTGTTTGAACCCAAACCGCCAGATTCTTTACTCTGCCTCACTGAACAGTCGCTCCGGAGATTTCTCCTTCGCTCGGTTCAATTTAGTCGGTTAAAGTGTCATTTTTTCCTCGGTTTCAACCGAATTTCTTCTATCTAACCTGTCGGTTCAGTCTCTGTCTGTGGTACCGTGTGTACTAGATAGGTTTATTATTATTAGCTTCTGTGTGGAACTTGTAAACATCAGATTGGTTCGGTTTGAACCGATCAGGTTTGTAAAAAAAAGTTTGTTCTGCTTTTTAGAGTGTGGTAACTGGTCCTTATCGGTTCTAAAAAAAAAACGGATTTCATTACGTTTTTTCCAAATGACCTGCATGGGTCAGGAACCCATAAGGGTGTCTTGCCTGGCGGATTGCCGAAAAAAGGGTAAGTGTGGTTAGGACTGGCCATGTCTGAGAAACCCAAGAAAAAAACACGGGCCCACTGGGTTTCAACACTGTAGTGCATGTGGGGAAGCCTTTGCTAAGGCTGACCCCCACACCACCTGTGTTTATTGTCTGGGGTTTGACCACCTCGATTCAGACTGCCAGATTTGCAAAAGTTTTCCCACAGCTACCCTGGAAAAGAGAGTAGGTTGGCTGAGGGAATGGGAGGCCAAAAAGTCTGCTGACTCGGATGGCCAGCCCCGTTTGGTTCCAACCGAACCAGGAGGAGTGCCCTCTGACCAGGGCGATACTTCTTCGGGCAAAAGGAGAACCAACTCTGAGGAGTCGGTTCCGGTTAAAAGAAAAAGAAGGGATAAGTCAGCCGATTCGGATCCACAAGTTCTTTCTTCGACCGCTGATGAAATAGCCAAAGCGATAAGGATTGTTCAATCGTTAACTCTGGTTCCGACTGAACCGGCACCATCGGTTAGGGGCTCGGTTCAGTCGGTTCACCCAGTTACAGATTATAATTTAGAGGATTTTTATGAACCAGAGGAGGAGGAGGGAGAGTATGAGGATAGTGATGGTGATTGTGAAAGTCTGGATGTGCCCATTGACCCGGACATCTCCCCAGACAGACCTTCAGGTGTTTCTCCTCCTAGGCTTTCTGAGTCCCCTTCCCACTTTATGTTTTTCAGTAAAGTGGATGAAACTGTCCAGCTTTCTATGGAGGAAGCAGTAGAGGATCAGGAGGAGCCTGATTATGTTGAGATGATGGACATCCTGGAGTCCAGGAGACTGTCTATTCCCCTCCATAAGTCTTTTGGGAAACAGACATTTAAAATTTTAAAGACTCCTAATTCTATACCTCCTGTGGATAGAAGAATGGACAAGAGGTATACTCTTTCAGGCTCAGATACGGAGTTCCTTTCCCAGTAATGCAGCCATGTTGGGGTAGTGCAGGCTGCTGCCTGTGATAAGGCAGATATACCCTTGGCTTCACATCAACCAGATAAGGACTCCAGGAGGATTGATGCCATGGCAAAGAAACAGTACATGGCAGCATCTTTGGGAGTCAGGCAGGCTAATTATGTGGCCTGCACAGCTAGATACCAGAAGTCTAGATGGGACACTGTGATGGCTCTAGCTAAACAGGTCCCTGGCCAGCTTGCCAAGGAGCTGGAGCAGGTGGCTGCAGATGGTATTCAGGCATCCAAGGTGCAGTTTCATGCTGTAGTGGACTCCAGTGATGTTTCATCTAGAGTCATGGCTACATCTGTGACCCTTCATAGGATGGCTTGGCTCAGATGTACTAGCCTGTCACAGGATACCCAGACTAAGGCCATGGATTTTCCTGTTATTGGTAATTCTCTGTTTGGGGAGCAGACAGAGAACTACATGAAGAAAATGGACGAGTACAGGACCACCTATAGGAGCGCTCAGGCCAAGGAAAGACAAGCCACTCCCCAGAGGCAGCATTCCAGGGGCAGGGGCAGGCCTTTTCATTGGCCTTTCTACCAAGCCCAGGCCTCCTCTTCCACCTTTGCCCAGAGGGGGTTCTTCAGAGGGAGAGGCAGACGGGGTATAAGCAGGCCTGCTACCACCCCTCAGCCTAAAGCCCCTGCCAAACAGGCACCCTGATGGGTTTGCCCGGGCCGATTCTCCACTACCCGTAGGGGGCAGGCTGGCTTACTTTGTCCAGGACTGGATGTCTTTAACATCAGACAAATGGGTCCTGGAAGTAGTAAGCCAGGGACTGGTTCTCAGCTTCAAACAATTTCCCAAGATGAGAACCAGATCCTTTCCACCTGCAAATCCTTCAGAGGCCCTTGCCCTAGAGGCAGAGGTCTCTTCCCTCTTGGCTCTCAGAGCCATAGAAAGGGTTCCACCCCTACACAAGGGAAAAGGATTGTACTCCAGGTACTTCCTAACCCCCAAAAAGACAGGAGAATGGTGGCCCATCCTGGATCTCAGATATTTAAACAAGCACCTTTTAAAGCCAAAGTTCAAAATGGTGACTCTGGGAATAATTCTACCCTCTCTAAGGCCAGAGGACTGGCTAGTCTCCATGGACCTCAAGGATGCCTATTTCCACATTCTTATCAGATGCTCCCACAGAAAGTACCTCAGGTTCCAGTTGCCCTCAGGCCACTATCAATTCAGAGCAATGCCCTTTGGCCTAACATCAGCTCCAAGGGTGTTCACAAAATGCCTGGCAGTAGTGGTTGCTTTCCTAAGGAGAAAAAAGATCTCCATCTTCCCATACCTGGACGACTGGCTCATAGTGGGTCAGTCTCCAGACCAGGTCAAATCACACCTACAGATAACTCAGCAACTGCTCACTTCTTTAGGATTCCTCCTGAATCTTTCAAAGTCAGTTCTAGAGCCAGTGCAGCTCCTCACCTTCATAGGGGCGGAACTGGATACAGTAAGAGCAAGAGCCTTCCTTCCCCTGGACAGGGCAAGGACCCTTGTGACACTGGCCTCTTCATTAACCCTTCAGGTGTCTTGACCAGCAAGGCATTTTCTGCAGCTCCTGGGCCACATGACTGCCTCTACAGCAGTGGTCCAAAGAGCAAGATTTCAGATGAGGGACATTCAGTTTCACTTAAGAGCCTTCTGGTCATAGAGAAAGGATTCTCTGACCAAGCTAATCCCAGTGACTCAAACCCTGATCCAGGCTTTGCAATGGTGGCAGGATCAGTGCAACCTAAGACAAGAAGTCCCCTTTGTCACTCAATCTCATTCTCTAATCCTTACCACAGATGCCTCCCTCTTGGGCTGGGGAGCCCACTTGGGGGATCTGACCACCCAAGGGTTATGGTCACCTCAAGAATCTCTGCTTCACATCAATCTCTTAGAACTCAGAGCAGTGTTTCTAGCACTTCAAGTTTTTTCCAAGTCTGTTCAGAACAAAGTAGTTCAGATCAGGACAGACAATACCACCACAATGTGGTACATCAACAAGCAAGTGGGCACTCGGTCTATGGCCTTGTGCATAGAAGCAATGAAGTTGTGGTCTCTGGCCTATTCCCTGAATACCTCTCAGATAGCAGTGCACCTCCCAGGGAAGGACAATGTCCTGGCAGATGCTCTCAGCAGGATATCTCAGGGCCATCACGAATGGTCCCTAGATCCCCTAATTTTGAAGGTGATCTTCTCCAGATGGGGCACTCCACAGATAGATCTTTTTGCAGCCCCAGACAATCACCAACTTCCTCTTTTTTGCTGCAGACCCCCAGTGTTTGGCTTAGTCCCCTGGATGCTCTAGTTCTCGATTGGGAAGGGAAATTCCTGTATGCTTCCCCCCCCCTTCCCTCTCCTGTTCAAGGTACTAGTCAAAATCAGGTCTTAATCCTGCAAAGTGATTCTGATTGCTCCAGACTGGGCCAGACAGCCCTGGTACCCTCTCTTGCTGTCCTTAGCAGTCCACCTTCCCCTGTCTCTTCCCAGGAATTACAACCTGTTAACATGTTCTCAGGGGAGGGTTTGGTATCCGAATCTCAAATCTCTCAATCTCAAGGCCTGGCTCTTGAAGAGTTAGAGTTTGCTGATTTGCATCTCTCTCGGGGTGTTCTGGATATTCTAAAGGCTTCTCGAAAGCCTTCCACCAGAAAGACTTTGAACTCCAAATGGAAAAGGTTTACTATTTGGTGCTCTGGGAAGCATGTTTCTCCAGAGTCTGCTGGGTTGCCTACAGTCCTGGACTATATGGTTCATCTCAATAGCTTGGGACTCAGACCAGCTACATTTAGAGTGCATCTGGCAGCTGTCTCTACCTTCTTGTCAGCAGGCAAGCCCTCTTCCCTTTCAGCTCATCCTGTATTCTGTAAATTCTTCGAGGGATTGCTGCATACCAATCCTCTCTTCAGGGACCCTGCCCCTGCTTGGGACCTTAATGTTTGCATTGCTCAGCTTATGCAACCCCCTTTTGAGCCTTTTTCTTCAGCAGAGCTTAAGTACTTGACTTGGAAAACTGTGTTCTTGGTAGCCATTACTCCTGCCAGACGCATAAGTGAGTTACAGGCTCTGTCAGTGGAGCCTGATTTTATCTCCTTCCATAGAGATAAGGTGGTCCTCAGGACTAATAGGAAGTTTTTGCCTAAGGTGGTTTCAGATTTCCACCTTAATCAGTCTATGTCTCTTCCTGTTTCTTCACTGACCATTCCTCCTCTGGGGAGAGGAGGCTTCACAGCCTGGATGTGAAAAGGGCCCTTAGCTACTATATAGAGCGCACCAAGGGTCACAGGTTTGACTCCCTCCAATTGTTCCTCACTTATGGTGAGGTTGGTAAGGGAAAACCTGCTACTAAGAGATCTATTGCCAGGTGGATTGTCTCTTGTATACAATTCTGCTACAAAAATTACAGAATCCCACCCTCAGGCCTGAGGGCTCACTCTACTAGAGGTAATAGTTGTTTCCTGGCTGCTGCCAGGAATATTCTTATCTTAGAGATTTGTCAAGCAGCCACCTGGAAAACAATACATACTTTCACCAAGCATTACTCTCTGGATATCCAGGCTAGGAGTGATGCTCGGTTTGGCACAGCAGTGCTTCAGAGCCTGTTCCCAAAGTAGGTTCTGTCCCTCCTCCATGGAGGTACTGCTTGGTAGTCTCCAATAATCAGAATACAGCAAGACTTCATGTTGTTTGAAGAAAAAATTACTCACCTTAGTAATGTTGTTTGTTCTAATGGAGTCTTGCTATATTCTGACCTCCCCCCGTCTCCCCTCTCAGAACCTGGCTTTTGGGATGTGGGTGGGCAGGAACAGTGTTGGCACCCTAGAGGTGCCCCCTTTTTCTCACCCTCTTATTTTTGGATGTGTGTTGTGTTTTGTTTTTTGGGTTTCCTGACTTGAGTCTTTGCCTTGGAACCAAAAAACCTTTTTATTAAATTTAGTTGCCAGTTGGCTAGTGTGAGTTTACAGTTTCCACACAGGACGCCCAGTGAGTATAGCTCATAAAGATCTGGCGGTTTGGGTTCAAACAACAGACAGAGTCTCAACCGAGCTCGAGCTCAGTGTTCCATGCCTTGCATGGAAAGTTAACTCTTTCCTCTCTGGGGCAGTTCAAAGGTTGGATATCACTGCAGTAGTCAGAATACAGCAAGACTACATTAGAAGAAACAACATTACTAAGGTGAGTAATTTTTTGTTCCATTCTGGCCATGATTAATGCATCTAGTAGATACATTTCAGTATTGTTCCTTGCAGTCAGAATATGCCATTTTATACTGGGTAAAATGAAATCCCCAGCTATTATCACATCAGAGTCCATTGCCAGATGATTTATTTCATCTACGAGTGATTGAGCATAAATCAGTTTTGCAGTCGGAGGTCTGTAAAAGTTAGCTATTATAGATCTTTTATTATTTTGCCCTTTTATTTGAATACAGATTCCTTCGAGGCTTGCGTTTGCCCTTGGACTCATGTGATACTGAGTTGCCCCCATGCTATCTTTAACATAGATACCTACTCCACACCCTTTTTTATCTTCTCTGTTCTTATGGAACAGAGTATATCCAGGGATGTTATTATACCATGAGGAAGATTCGTCCCACCATATCTCACTGATGGCAGCAATATCTGTCTGTTTCTGTATTAAAAGTCCAGTTAACTCTGATAATTTAGTAATATTTAGACTCCTGGCATTTGCTACTAAGACACTGTATTTAACATTGGAATTATTAACCTGTAGCATTGATGATACCCCTTCCCCCCTTTACTTAGTTTAAACAGTCATCAGTTTCCTTTAATGTACACCTTCCTAACGCTGCAGTTCCCTTTTTGCTCAAATGCAGTCCATCACGACCATACAAACTGGGGTCATTTGCAAACCTTTCCCTGTTACTAATACATTTAATACTTTCCTGAAGAGTCCATTTCCTTAACCATTCATTAAATTTCTTTCTTATTTTACTTGTCTCCTCTTGCCCTCGGTACTGAGAGGATCTCGGATATGCACACCTCACAGTTCAGCTTATCCAGTTTGGTTGTTATATTGATAAAATTATCCATAATATTTTCCAAGGTAAATTTGTTTATGTCATTAGTCCTGACATGTAACAAAACTAAAGAGTTATTACCAGTGTTCTTTAACCCTAAGGCTGCTGATAGAATCAGAATGTATAGGAATTCAGGACTGATGTAGCAGTTCACGGCCCTGCAAGGTTTAAAATTGCTTGCACTATCTGGTCTGTGCCCCTCACCATGCACCTCTGAAGCTGGTGCAAGTAGTATTATCCTTTCTGTTTTTACAAATGTAAGAGTCTGTAAATTTCAGAATCTAGTTACCAAGAACAAATACCCTTCTCTTGGTGTTTTCTGTACTCTGTAATGGTTCCTGAGCTAAATTATACATTATCTCATCATTACTATCTGTGTTTTGCTTTTCATCTGGTGGAGGAGCACTGTTTGTAAGTCTCTCCCTAGACTATTTGCAACATTAGTATTTATCATTCCTTCACTATTGGTTGGATTCTCAGCATGGACTTGGGTCACTGTAGTCCCAATATTTTTGCTACCTATTACCTCATTCACTGTTGCATTATTTTTGAGGGAACTTAGCTCAGTCCTTACTGACATTCCCAAATTCTCCTGGTCCTGAGTTTCTGAATCATTTAGGACCTCATTATTTAAAGCTATAAATCTATTTTGTGTATGAATTTCAAAGTCCATACATCTGCATCCCTTTTTTGATTTGGTCTTTTGTATTACTGGACTCCAGTCTGAATCATTATCACATGTTTTATCTCTCCTTCATTTAAGAAATAATCCATGGAAATATTTATTTGTTTATAAAACACCTGGATCTTCTGTTATGCCTGCATATGTTGGATGTGCACATTTGTTCTGCTGTGCTTTAAGACTTTCAAACATTTTTTCTAATTCACATTCTTGATTTCAGAGAAGTGATTTCTAAACACTGCTCACACTTTACTCCTTCAAAACCAGCTTGATTAACTAATCTAAACTTATTACAGATTAAGCATGCCATGGCAACCTCCCCGGAACTAAGGGTGAGAAATCCTTCTTTGATTTCCATCATATAAACAGTGAAAGAATTAGAGACTGATTAACTAACCTAGATTCGGTCCCAGATCCACAGAGTCCACAGTGGATACAGCAGACACATGCAGAATCGCTTTTTAAGCCCTTAAAAGGATTAAAGATGGTACCAGGGTTGAATAAGATCCTATCCCATTTGTTATGTAGAAAACATTTATAGCAAGGATCTGTTCTATCTTCTACTTTTCTTTCTCTTTCTGTCTGATTGTGCATTCAGATGTTCTTGTAAGATCTAGGAACTGCTCACTCTGAAAAATCTCACAATTCCCCGCCTCCCACTATCTCTCTGCCATCACTTGCTGTTTCTATCTTTTCTTCCCCCTTGCTTATTTGCTGTTATAAAAATATTTGTGAATCTGTATGTGAAACTGGGATACCTTTTTATGCCAGCATATATGCCTCATGTACTGTGTGTCTATTTTTATATAATGTGTTTAAATTGTCCTATGAGCCAGTTGTTGTTAGCACAGTTTCAAGTGTTGTACTGTACACTTTATTCTTAACCATTTAATTTTCATTTCCTCATTTTGTATTGTTTTATGTTGACATTGTTCCCATGTTGAACTCTCCAAGGTTGTGTCTGAAAATAGTCAACTGTTAATGCCTAGTGAACTCCCCTGGTAAATAAAAACTAAATAAATAAATAAAGTTATATTGAAATTTGGAACTTATGGGGTTACTTTGAGATGCAGTTTGACCTACACACACTCTTCTGCAGAGCTGTCAACAGGCGATTAGTTCTGGGACACCATCTTCTATTTTGCTGCATCTGTAAAGAAATTGACAAAGTTCTGATACATTTTGTGAGAAACAGGATGCCTCTTAACGAGATCAGGATGCAGAAGTTAAAGGGACACTGTCAACCCCCTTAGGCTTCAAAACATCCCTGTTTAAAAAACACATTTTATGATTGTTCACATTGTATAGAGAGCTGGTGGTTTAATCCAGATCCTTTTTATCTTTTAAACAGTGAAAAACTGAGTGCCCACCATACTGGTGTTACCACATCAAAACATGTATGTTTACATTTCTTGACCAACTCCCACTGTGCATTTCCTGGACTCTGGAACACCCCAACACAATCTTGTCACTCATTATGTAGTGGAAGTAGAGGAGACTGTTGCATCATGAGTGGCTGCACTGTTTGTGAGTGGTTCTGATGTTCAGGAAGTATGCAGTGAGAGTAGTTCAATAATTTGAAGCAAAACAAAGCAGGGTATGGCTATACATTACCGTGCATTTCAGTTCTAATATTCAAAGAGGCAGATGAAACAACCAGCAGCATCAATGGATTTTAGAGAAGGTAAGCAATCATAAAATATGGGGTTTTACCTAAAAATAATATGATGCAAAAAAGGTTGACAATGTCCCTTTAAATACCATGCAAAGACTTATAAAACAAGCATTTGTCAATGCTGAATGTTTGCTTGCTGGCATTGGCATTGGTAGTGTAGGAGATATAGAGAGAGATGCATAATAGGAATGGCAGTGAAATATTGAACTGAAGTAAACCCCACCACCACCCTGCAGAGACTGACAGGCATTGGGGGTGTGCCTTTGGGTCATCAGACATAACAGCCATGCCATTTCATCACACCACACCCTACCCTGCAGACACTGACAAGTGTGAGGGTGTGCCTTGGGGTCTTTGGGCCTTATGCTCACCCCATTCCATAAGGAAATATGGTGAGATGGGTGCAGTATAGGAGAACTGGGTGAACTTTGGGGCCGAAGAGTCTCAGGCACACCTTGATGCCTGTCACTGGCTGCAGGGTGTGGGTGGGGGTGGAATGGTATGAGCATTACAGGTCACAATCCCCAGTCCCTCCCCTGATGCCCATCAGTCTCTACAGGGTGGGGCGTTATGGCCGGAAACCCTAATGCACCAGGCGTTTATTGGTATTTTCACTCTAATTTTTCAACATAGGTTTTTTATGACCCCCACCTCATGAACAGTGGCAATACCAGTTTGTTAGCCGAAAGCTGATTTTGCACAGCGACTACGCCATTTGGCACCACAGGTACGAAGACACCATTCGAACAGGATGTGAAAAATGACAGCTGTACTGTTCATGAGGTGTTGTAAAAATGGCAATGTTGAAAATCTGGAGTGAAAATAAAAAAAAACTGGTGAAGTCATGAGCGTGCGTAGAAACTGCGCAACGCACACCCATAATGTAATTAGTTTGGGGATTGTTTACAGCAGATTGTCAACACAGGCATTTTGGGACCTCTGCTCCTGTACAGTGTCACTGTGATTTTCATAATCTATCCTGAACACAGATTTCCCACAGCGACCACGCATTTCTGCACCGGAAGTGCAAAAATACATTTCATCCAGGGGGTGAAAAATGACAGCTGTACTGTTCATAAGGAGGTGTGAAAAAATGCCAATGCACGCTCGTAACACAGTCATTTTATGGACTTTTGTCACCAGATTTTCAACATAGCCATTTTAAGACCTCTGCTCATGAACAGTGTCACTGTGATTTTCTTAATCTGTCCGAACATTGATTTGAAAAACACATTTTGGGCGAGATGTGAAAAATGACAGCTATACTGCTTATAAGGAGGGGTGGTAAAATGGCAATGTTGAAAATCTGGAGTGAAAATATTAAAAATTTGTGAAGTCGCAAGTGTGCATAGGAACTGCGCAATGCACGCTCGTAAAAGTCATTTTTGGAATTTTTTCACCAAATTTTCAAGGCAACCTATTTAAAAATATTCAAGCTAACATACTGCGTGATACAGGCAACTATAGTCTATACCTACATGCTACAGCTGATACTAATGCTTATGGTATCACACCTACCTCAAAATGACCAGAATCACCTGGGAAAAAGAAAGATAAAATAAAACCCCACAGGATTAAGGTAAGTGTGCCTCTGTTTGGGACTGCCAGGTAAGAAGACCATTCAGAGGCTCTGGTTCTGGAAGGGGAAGTAGGAAGGGAGAGTTATGAATATAGAACTGGAAGAATACATTGGAAGAAACAAGATTACTAAAGTGAGTAATTTCTTTCTTCTAACCCCATGTATTCTTCTCATATTCATAACTCTCTGCAGACTTCGAAGCAATACCTTTGGAGGTGGGCAGATAAAAACTTAGGAAAGAGGCTCTGCAGAACTGCTGTGCCAAACCTGGCATCACCCCTGGACTGTAAGTCCAAACTATAACCTTTAGTAAAGGTGTATACTGTTCTCCAGGTAGCTGCTTTACAGATCTCCACTAAAGGGATATCTCTAGAAGCTGCTAGCAGCTGTGCCCCTAGTTGAGTGGGCCCTGAGGCCTGCTTTGCATAGTTTGTATAACAAAACTGAATGCATTGAACTGTCCAGCAAGAGACTGAACTCTTGGAAGCTAGGGTGCCCTTTCCCACATCCCCATAAGTGAGAAAAAGTTGTTGTTTATCACCTCTGTGATCCTTGGTGTGGGTCAGATAGTAACTCAATGCCCTTTTTACATCCAGACTGTGGGATCTGCGCTCTCCTGAACTGGCGTGTTGTGTGAAGGAGACTGGCAGTGTCATAGACTGATTCAAGTGGAAATCAGAAACCACCTTAGGAAGAAACCTTCTATTAGTTCGAAGTACTACTTTATCATTATAAAAATATAAATTATCCTTTTCCACACATAATGCTTGCAATTCACTTATTCTCCTAGCAGAAGTGATTGCTACCAAAAACACAGTTGTCCATATGATACACTGCAAGTATGCTGATGGCATTGGCTCGAATGGAGATTTTATGAGCTGAGCAATGCAAATGTTCAGATCCCATACTGGGACTGGTTCTTTAATAGGAGGATGTAAGTGACATAGCCCTTTAAATAACTTTTTGAAAATAGGATTAGCTGCAAGGGAAGCAGTTTTTCCTGCAGAAATAAAATCTGAAATTGATGCCAAATGCACCTTCAGAGATGTCTGTTTCAGACCTTGTGAGTGCAATTCAGTAAGATATTCTAACAGCACTGGAATTTCTGCCAGGGAGGAAGAAATCTGTTTGGCATCACACCAGATAGAAAACCTTTTCCATTTTGCATTATAGGTTTTCTTAGTAGATGGTTTTCTATATCCTTTTAGGATATCCAGAACAGCTTGAGAAAGTTGTAAGTTTGCAAACTCTAAGTCCTCAAGAGTCATGCCTTAAGCCTGAGAGGCCTGAGGTTCGGGTACAGGATCTTTCCTTGGTGGGAAGTTAATAGATTGTGCCTCCTGGGTAGGAGGATTGGTCTGAACACTGACATTGACAGCAGAAGGGGGTACCATGGCTGTCTGACTCAGGTTGTGACCTGAGTTTGAGTAGCACTCTGAAGATGAGAGGGAGGAAGGGCATATAGATGCTTTTCTGACCAGTCCAGGACTAGGGCGTCCAGAGGAATTGTACCCTGACTGGTGGCATGCAACAAAATAGGGGCAACATGTGATTCTCATGAGAGACAGAGATCTACCTCTGGAGTGCCCCATTGTCTGAACACTGAACTCAGTACCTATCTGTTCAGAGACCATTCGTGATGTGCCTGGTTGATTCTGCTTAAGGCATCTTCCAGTATGTTGCCCTTTTCTGGTACATGAATGGCTTGCAAGGAGGCTTTTTGTGAGTAAGCCAGTTCCCAGATTTTCATGGCCTCTGTGCACAGGGGATTCGACCTTCTTCCCCTTTGCTTGTTTATGTCAAACATTGTAGTGGTGTTGTCTATTCTGACCTGCACCTCCTTGCCGTGTATCAACTAGGAAAAATTTTTTAGAGCCAGAAATACTGCTCGGAGCTCTAGCAGATTTATGTGGAGGAGAGACTCCACACTTGACCAAGTGCCATGGGTAGTGTGCTCTCCTATATGAGCACACCATCCTAACAGAGAAGCATCTGTTGTAAGAATGACTAAGGGATTTTCCCTCTGAAAGGGGACTCTTGCCCTTAGATTGTGGACATCTGTCCACCACTGGAGGGACTATATCACAAATTTTGTTACAGGAATCAATTTTGACATATGGTCTTTTCTTTGGCACCAGTGTGTCTGTAGATGAAACTGGATGTCTCTCATTTGAAGTCTTGCTCCCAAGACAACTTCTGTTGCAGCAGCCATGTGTCCCAGTATTTGCAAGTATCTCCTTGCAGGACATGGCTTTCCCAACTCGAATGAGGCAATCAGTTCAGTATAGACTGAACTCTGTCCTCTGGAAGAAAAGCTCTTCCTTTTAAACTATTCAGTTCTGCTCCAATGAAATGCAGGACTTGAACTGGTGTGAGAATGGACTTTTCATGGTTTAGTAGTAAGCCCAGAGAATGTAACAGATTTTTTTATTACCAGGTGTGCTTGCGCCTGTTGAAATTACTTTCCCACTATTAGCCAGTCGTCGAGATAAGGAAAAACTGTAATTCCTAATTTTCGTAGGAATACCACTACCACTGCCAGGCATTTTGAGAATACCCTTGGTGCTGAGGTAAGACCGAAGGGCATGGCTGAAAACTGGTAATGACCTGAAGGGAGTCTGAACCTGATATATTTTTTGTGAGACTCCCTTAAGGGGATGTGGAAATGGGCATCTTTTAAATCTGGAGATGACAGTCAGTCCCCATGCTGGATGACAGGTAAAATTATAGATAGGGTCACCATCCTGAATTTTGGCTTTGCCAAATATTTGTTCCTATGCTTTAGGTCTAGAATAGGCCGCCACTCCCCATTTTTCTTTTTGGTAAAAAAAAAAATACCAGGAGTAAAACCCTCTGCCCCTCTGAAGGGTTGGCACCTGCTCCACTGCTTTTATGCTGAACAGGGTTTGAACCTCCTTTTCAAAGAGCTGTTCTTCAAGGAGGGAGGCTGGTTTGAACAGCCTTGACTTCAGAGGAGGGAAGGATTTGAAACTCAGAGACAGTCCCTGGCTCACTAATTCCAATACCCACTTGTCCATGGTTATGGCCTGCTAGACCTGAAAGAAGTGAGCCAGTCTGCCTCCCACTGGTATTAGGGAGGCGGCCTAGGCAAAGGAATCAGGGATTTTGTTTCGTTGGGGCCTGAGACTGGGTGGATTGGGAACCCCCTCCTGGAGCCCCTCCTACCTCTGGCCCTATAATACCCAGTCTGCTGTGGGTATGGCTGCAGCTGTGGAACAGCTTGAGGCTGATAGAAGGGCCTACCATAGGACCTTCCTCTACCTCTCCTTCCATAAGGCCTATAAGAAGTAGTAGGCATGTCTTTGGATGAATTACTCTTATAGGTGGGTTTGTATTCATCCACCTTTTTCATATATTCTTTGGTCTGTTTGCCAAAGAGAGAATGATCTTGTACAGGAAAGTCCATGGCCTTAGCCTGGGTGTCCTGTGTTAAATTTGTAGCCCTTAGCCAAGCAAACCTTCTCAGGGCTACAGTCAGAGCCATAATCCTAGCAGCATTATCATTGGCATCTGCTGCCATCTGGAACTGGTATTTGGATGCTGCCAGTCCAAACCTGACTGTTTCTGCTAGGTCGTCAGAGATAGGAGAGGGAACCTTCTCTGACATGGCCAAAACAGACTGCCACAGTGTCTTTTGATACTGTGCAGCGTAGGCCTGGTAATTAGCTTGTCTGACCCCAGAGAGGCAGCTAAGTATGCTTTCTTCGACATGCTGTCCATTTTCTCCGAATCCTTCTCAGGAGGATGAGAGGATAAAGGAACCCTCGCCTTCTCACAGGCTGCCTGTTGAACTATACCCTGATGATCAGGGTGAGAATAGAGGAATTTAGCCCCCTTCCTGTCCAAATGGTACTTCTTGTCAGCCTTCTTATCCAGAGGCACGACAAAGTTAGGGTTCTGCCGGACTGTGAATAAATCCTTCTTAAAGACTTTATTAATGGGCAGTAAAATCTTCTTAGTGGGTGTTAACCCCATCATTTCCATATATTCTGCCTCCTCCTAATTTTCTATGACATCGGTGGTAGCCAGGTCAAGGGCATCTACTATTTTCCTTACAAGGGAAGTGAGAGGAAAAATCCTCAGGCCTCGGAGGAGAGTCAAAGTCCTTCTCTGGAGAGATTTCCAGTTCAGTGGGCTCACCATCATTATCCTCTGGTATGTCATACTCCCCGGTATCTATCTCCTGAGACTGAGGATCCGAGGAGCGAGTAATCTTCTGAACCCTTGGAGGAGGAGGGGCTGGAGAAGATATGAACCCCTGAATTGCCTCAATGACTTTAATAGCCCTGGCAATCTCCTCAGCAGTAGACAGACTGTGAGGCACATAAGAATCCCCTGTAGGTTTTGCCTGGGGTTCAACGTGCTTGGTCTTCTTTGTCTTTTTGGAGGGGACCAGAGAGTCAGCCGGCCCACTCAGTCTTTTTAAAGAGGTTGATTCACCCTTATCAGGGGTGGTAACAGAAGAAACTGCGGTTTCACCTGCTGATTTTGAAGGTGTTGGCTGGTTAGAGCCTGAAACATCTCCTAACTTTTTATTCAACCTCGCCATTTTTTTTCCAGAGTTTTCTGTGGAAATGATTTGCAGATTTCACAGTCAGAATTTAAATGTTCGGTTCTCAGGCAGAACACACAGCTGTCATGCTTGTCTGCTCTGCTGAACACTTCCCCACACTTGATACAGTTCTTAAAACCTAGGGGACCTGTCCTTTTCTTAGGTTTTTCATTAGGCTCCATTTTCAGGAGAAAACCCTTAACCGCAAAAGAATTTCTTTTTTTTTGTGTGTGTGTGGTCAGTTCAGGAACCGATTAGGCTTCAAAAGAAATGATGAATTTTTAAAGTCGGAACCGGGTCAGTGGTTCTCGGAACCAGTTCAACGGTTTACAGTAACCGGGTTAGTGGTTAGAAAGGAAACCGGGTTAGTGGTTTCAACAAGTAAAATACTGTATATGCTTTACACCATAACATTTTAACAGAAAATACAGAAAAATAAAGTGGAAAAATCCACAACTAATAACTACTCGGTTCCCCAACGGTTATACCAAACCTTGAGAAACCAGAAATAAATGCTAAATCTATATATAGCCTAGAGGTTAGAGGAACGAGGTAAGAACGAGCTTGGTACATCCAGCAGACCAGACCTGAGTTTAATTCTCACAACCTCCACTTGCATACTGTGCGACTCTGAGCAAGTCACTTAACTGCCCAGTGCTCCCAGGTCGCCCCTAAAAACAGGCACTTGTGCCTAGTGGGCCCTACCCGGTACCAAAGACTAAAATAAAAATAAAAAAATAATCTAGACGTTAGAACAACAATTAAGAATAAATGAAGGCAGCAGAAAGAAAATTATGTATAACTAAACAATTATACTTCACAGTAAGCAAACAATGATCTGAGGAATCTCTTGGGCGTCTAGATTTGTGAGGCGGAGTAAGAAATCTGAGACGTTGATAGAATGTGCAGCAGATGAGGGCAGCAGTTTGAATAATTGTCACGTGCCAATTATTCCATCATTAGCATATAGTTCCATTCTCCGGGCAGTTCTGCTGAGCAGGCTAACTGCAGAGAGTTATGAAGAGCCTCCACCTGATTCCCCCACTTCCTCAACCTTGCTTATCCTTATGCCATCCCTAATGATAAAAGCTACCCCCCTTCTCTCCACCCTATCCCTTCTGCATGTAGTGTACCCTGGTAGGTTTAGGTCCCGATCATGTCTGAAAGTGGCCCAAGTCTCTGTGACTGCTACCACAGCCAGACCCCCTCCCCCAACAGCACCTGAAGCTCTGGCATCTTGTTTCCCATGCTCCTGGTATTTAGCAGGACCACCCTCAAACTTGCCCCCCCGCCCTGAGGCTTCCCTGCCTTCTGCTTACAAGGACCAACTTATGCATTATCAGATGCTCCTGCCCTGTGCCTCCTCCTTCCCTCCTGTGGGAGAAGGCCAGGGTCTCCATTGCCTGGCCTGCCAGGGAGCCCTTTGCCTCCCCCCTCACAAGTTTAAACCCCTCCTGGAGCGAATTAACTCTGCTAGTCTAAGCTGCAGGACCTCTTTTCCCTCTGAGCTAAGGTGGAGCCTGTCCCTTGCATACAATTCCTTGTCCTCCAAAGTTGCACCCCAGTCCCTCACCCACCCGTACCCCCTGGCCTTGCACCATTTACAGAGCCATACATTTACATCCTTTATTTTTTGCTTATTCTCCACACTGGCCCTAGGCACCAGTAGTATCTCCGAGAAGGAAACCGAGCACCTCACGTCCTGACAGACCCTGGCCAGCTCCCTAAACCTAGCTTGAAACTCCAGCTCACTGTTCCCATCTATATCATTTGTACCCAGGTGCACTAATATGTCAGGGGTTCCACCACACTCCTGTGCTAGAGAATAGATCAGATGTTTTGCCTAATGCACCATCAAGCCAGATATACTCCTGGACTTAACACCACAGAAAGTCGCCCCCCCCCCCCGATTCCCCTAATCATGGAGTCCACCAGGAGAAGCACTCTCACGACCTCCTTTCCTGTAGACCTGCTCGTTATCCCAGTTTCCCTCTCTCCCCACATTGTCATGCACGTCCCTCCCCCTCGTGCCAAAATCCAACCCGTCCCTCCTACTCCAACCCCAACCCTTATCTCTCATTGACCCGACCTCCTTGGCCTCTTTCCTTCCTGCTTCAGCACTGTGGTCCATTCCCCTTCATCTCCCAGGAGCAACACATGGCTTTTGCGGGGGATCAGTGCACAATCAGTCATGAAAAGGGGGTGAGACATGGGGAGGAGCTTAGACTGTGGTTTAGTGTCCAGTTTTTGCCTCTTCCAAAGGTGGCAACCCTATTTGCAAGTCTCTCTGTATTTTCTTTATTTCTTTGTCACTGACAACCCTCCCACAGAGCTTAGCGTCATTTGCAAAGAGACACAGCTTGACCTGGATCCCCTCACCAGTGTCACTGGTGATGAACATGTTGAAGAGGATCAGACCCAGGACAGATCCCTGTGGAACTCCACTCATCACCTCCCTTTCTTCTAATTTAACCCCATCAACCATTACCCTCTGCTGTCCCTCCCCCTTAGCCAGGTACTGACCCAGTTTACAATGAACTTAGCTACACCCAGATCCTCCATCTTCTTCAGCAAGCATCTGCTTGGTACCAAGTTGAAAGCTTTGCTAAAGTCGAAATAGAGCAAATCCACAATGTATCTCATAGCCAGTTCCCGCGTCACCCAGTCAAAGACAACTATCAGGTTAGTCTGACAAGACCTCTTTGCCACAAATCTGTGTTTACTGTCGTGGAGACTGTTGCTCTCCAGGTAGTCCACAAGATCCTCTTTGACTAGTGACTCCCATCAGTTTTTCTACAACAGAGGCATGACTGACAGGTTTGTAGTTCCCTGCTTGTTCCTTGTACCCCCACCAATGGAGCAGAATTACATCTGTCACCCTCCAGTCCTTCAGAACCACTGAATCCTTAGAGAGCTCTTGAGTAGACCTACCAGGGGATCAGCCAGTTCTCTGAGTATCCTCAGATGCAACCCATTATCAATCTGTACCTTATCAATCTTTTTTTTTTTTTACCAGGAGAGATGCACTAAGCTGAAAGCTTGTTTACAGATGCGACCTGGGAGCACAAGGATGTTAAGTGACTTACTTAGGGTCACACAGTATGCAAGTAGGGGTTTTGGGATTCAAACCCTGGTCTTCAGGTTTGCAGCTCAGAGCCTTAAACCACTGCGCTATACTGCCTCCATATCTTCAGGGCTGCTAGACATTTCAGGACCCCTTTGCTAGTAAATGTTGGCTGCCTCATCTCTGGGACCCCCTTAATGGCTGCTTTGATGCCACTCCCTGGCAAGTGTCCACCGTCCTCCCTTGTGAAAACTGAATGAAAGTAATATTAAGGACAGCAGCCTTTTGCCTGTCTGCCTCAATCATCCTATCCCTCACTGTCAACTTCACAATCCCCCCTCCTTTCTTCCTTTTTTCACTAATATACCTGAAGAATTGCTTTTCTATGCTCTTGACCCTCCACAGTGCACAGCTGTGTCTGCTTTTGCCTCCCTAACTGCCCTCTGCCTCCGTTTTTCAGCAGATATTCTCCCCAGTCTTCCTCTCCCAGCTTTTCTGTAGATCTGTAGAAGGCCTTTTTCCTGGCCCTCACTGCTTCCCTGACCCTTGCTCAGAACCATAGCAGTCTCTTGAACCTATTCTTTTTGGTTACCATTGTCATGCATACCTTAGATGCCCCGAACACAGCCCTCTTAATTGCCCCATCTAGCTTCCACTCTGTCTGTGTTAGCTAACCCTATTAACTTATCCCTGACCAGCTCCTTCACCCTATTGAAGTTTGCCCTTCTAAAATCAAGGACTTCAGCCCTCGACTGCAGTTTACCAAATGCAGGGGCCAGTTCAAACCAAGTGGAGTTATGGTCACTGTTCCCTAATGACTCCCCTACTCCCACAGCTCCTACCACCTCCAGATCGGTGAGGACCACATTGAGAATTGCAGTCTGCCTTGTGGGCTTCTCAACTAACTGTACCAGCAGACAATCCTGGAACGTATCTAGCAAGACCTGGCTTCTGGCGTTCCTAGCCACTGGAACATCCCATTTGCTGTCCAGCAGGTTCAGATAGCTCACCACAACTACTTCCCCTTAGCTATCCCTCTTTCAGATTTTTCCCTTCCTGTCTGTCCCTCTCCTCCTCTTGCCCTGATGGTCTATGAAGATCACCCCAAAGTGCAGTTTCTTGCCTGAGGCTGCTGTGATTTGCACCCCCAGCAACTCAGTTTCCCCATTACTACTCCTGATGCACCCATCTTCCGCCACCTCTATGCCTTCTTTGACAAAAAGTGCTGCTACTCAACATATGGAGCCTGCTGGAGGGGGTGTGGTTTTAGTCCGGCAGACCAAAGTCATATTTTTTGGTTGTGTCTCATTATTGACCCATTCTGGGAAGCTCTCCTGGGGGAAGTGGAGGATTTGACAGGAGAGACAGTTGACTTTTATTTATTAATTTGCTTTTGGTAATCGGGTAAGTGCACTAGACAATAACTTGTCTATTTTCAGGCACGAACAGCTAAGTTAGCCTTGTTGTCCATCTCTAACAGGAGCAATAACGGGTTCTAACACCATGAACTACTATAACATATTGGCCACAAAGAAGGTCATCACATGACTCTGGATGACTACAAAAGTTCCAACAGTGCCAGAGTGGTACAATACAGTACATGAATTCTGCAAAATGGAAAAATTAACAGCAGAGTTACATGATAGGGTGGAGCGCTTCCAAGCTAGATGGCAAAGCTGGATACTATGTATCACTAAGGAGGATGCAGAGTTTGTCCCTGATTAATACATAGGATGGATGAAAGGGGAGGCATTGATTGGGGGGGGGGGAGACGCATACTCACCATAATCCCCCCAGAATAGAAGAAGGATAAGGTATTACACAGTGAAGGAATCAGGCACAATAATAATAACAAAAAGTCAAGATAACTTCTTTTGTTACTTAGAGACTTTAGTTTCTGACCAAGATGTACAATGTTATGTAATTCTCTGGGTTTCCAACCTGTATTAGTATGTGATTTACCTGATGTCTGTATGGAAAGCTACTGTGCTTCTTTCAGTAAAAAAGTTAAATATAAAAAAAAAAAAGCGCTACTCCTCCCCCCCCTTTACCTGATCCTCTATCCCTCCTAAACATCAGGCACCCAGGGAATGTCAGTTCCCAGTCGTTATTTTCCAAAGCCCATGTTTCTGTTATGGCCAGAGTGTCCACTTCAGTGTCTGCCATCAGTGCCTGGAGCTCACCAATTTTATTACCTAGGCTCCTGGCGTTAAGGCATACTCCCCTTGCATCTGACCCCTGATCCTGCTTTGCTACAACCCTTCTGCTTTGCATGTCCTCTCATCCCCTTGTTTTTCTTGGTGCTTGCACCCTTCATGTTTCCCCCAAAGTCTCTTCACTTAGTCCACTACGGGCCACACCTTTCTTTGTGCCAGCTGTGCTGCTGCAAGCCTCCAGATGTGAGGAAGTGCTAGCTAGGATCCCCTTCCTTTCCCCTGCCTTCAAGGCTCCCCTAGACCCAGTCTCCCCCACATTCAGTTTAAACATCCGATATAGAAGTCAAACTTCTGCACCAGCACACAGCCCCCCTCTCTCATCAGGTGAAGTCCATCACCATTGAATAGCCTCCTGTCCCAGAAATCCCCCCAGTCCCCCACAAAGTGGTACCCCTTATCCTTATACCATCCCATAAGCCATCTGTTAAACTCCTCTATTACCTCTCCTCCATGCAAACCTGGGTTGGCAGCATGCCAGAGTAGTCTACCACCACTCATAGCTCCATGCTTTGTTTGTAGAGTGCTTGGAGACACTATGTTGTGCATGAAAGGTACTTTAAATTGTGACCCTTTTTTTGTTCTAATTCTTCTACCTTTTATTTCCTAGATTGCTTCCAACAGACTGGCTGACCTGGTTCCCATGGTAATTAGATTGAACCTGCTCCATGAATCTGCCTGCAAGATTCAGCGAGAGATGCTTCATCTAATCCAAGAAAAAGACATGATAAAGGAGTTGCTGTATGAGGAAGAAGACTTAGCTGAGAAGAGGAAATTCCTCCGCAACCGCCAGGAGCGGCTGAACAAAGCCCGCCAGATTTTGGTCAGATACTAAGTCACATGTTAAGGTGCACAAATTTCCTGTAGTGCACCACTAGGCTATTTCCTGAGGCCTGTTCATCAGTGTTTTACCCATCGTGAGCTTGCTCTTAGAAAGTACGGTATACATTACACTATCATGTTGTTGACCATTGTTATAAAGGAAGTGAACTGCATGCGTCTCTACAAAATGGCTCATGAGCAAAAATATTTAGAAGTGTTTGATTTGATCCTGGAGTGCACCTTAGGAAGGGAGTCAGTGTCAGTTAAGCAGTATGTTGCTTAGAGCAGTTCATGTACAACTTCTAGCAACAGTCCTTGCTACCACTTAGAGAAACAAGTCTTAGCCAGATCTGTGTTCCTGTTTTTCAAGTAGAGTTGGGTGAAATTGAAAAATTTTGCCCAGCAAAATATTTTGCATAATTCTCACATTACACGAAATATTTCACAGGGCAAAATACAAAATTTCAGCCCCGCAAGCCAGCAAAAATTTGCACCCGCAGGTGAAATGTAGCCACCCATGGGTGAAATTTATAGTTTCTTTGCAGGCCCCCCCCCAGCTGCTCACTGGCCCAACAAATTATTCTCCCGACTCCTTGGAGTCTAGTGGTCATCCACCCCCTGGCCGCTCACTGGCCGTAACTGAATAAAGCCCCCCCAGTAACCCTGGCCCTCTCATTTCCCTTTCATAAATAAATAAAACCCATAATTCCTGGAGTCTAGTTAGACCCCCCACCCCATCCTGTCATCATGATGAGCTAGCACCCACCCTGCTACCCCCCAGTACCCCGACCGGGCCACTGGCTTGTACAAGAACATGCTCATTCATTCAGGTGCTCAGTCAGGCTGCCAGCAGTGGAGGTGAGTGAAGGGCTGTACCGGTAGGTTACGGGGGGGTGGGTGCTAGATAATCATGATGGGGGATGGGGTGGGGGTCCACTAGACACCAGGGAGTGTGGGTTTTATTTCTTATTTTAAGAAAGGGAAATAAGGGGGCCAGGGTAACTCGGGGGGAGCTTTATTCAATTATGGATGGTGAACGGCCGGGTGGGGGGACCACTAGACATCAGGGAGTCGGGAGAATAATTTGTTGTGCCAGTGAGCGGCCGGGAAGAGGCACTGACTGGACACCAGGGTCGGGAGAGTTCTACAAAATGGCAGGGTGCTTAATTGTGACGTAATTTCACTGCAGTTTCGCAGAACACTTCACGTGTCGAAATGTTAATTTCACTGGAGAAATTTAATTTTGCAACATCTTTATTTTCAAGATAATGTAATCTGATAGAACTCAACAGGTAATGGTTTGTAGTTTAAATCTAGAGCTAGATGACAAGGTTTACCATATTTTCTTTTCAATGAAACATATTCGCACTGGCCATCTCGAGGGCCCCTCTAGGTACTGAGCCAGTAATCCTAGCATTAATATATGCTGTACAGTGTTATAACGGGGAGGATCAGAATCTGCAACAGTTTACTAGTCTTGGGTTACCAAAAAGTCAAAGATGGCATGCAGATTGCATTTATTATGTTTTATAAAGCTTCATGTGTTTAACCCTTGCTGGATACCAGTTTGTCAAGTTAAACTTTTAAAACAAGAAAAAAAAAAAAAAAGATTATTGATGCCAAATTTCAGTCCTTCAGAATTAGACAGCATGCTTAGTGACCTGAAACTGTTCATAGTGAGATTTGAGACATGAGATGATCAGTGTAACTCTGTATGGCTCGATCTGTCTGACATTAAAACGAAAAGAAATGGTACACACGGGATCTGAACCTTAACTGAACGAAAGCATCTACTGGCTACTTAATGGTATTTATTTGAAAAATCAACGGGTGAAAAACTGCCCCCACCCCTGGCTCATCATCATGTGATCACTCTGATATCTCCGATGGCTTATACTAAATAAAGATCAAGGTACTTCTCCCATTCCAGGGTAACCTTCTTTAATTCACTCACTAAGGCCCGCTCCTCATTTAAGCCTCTGTGAGTCTGCTGCCCCCTAGCAGGGCATGACCTATCCCGAACAACAGTAGGAAAACTGAACCTGGCGAGGGAGGGGGTCGAGCCACCAACCTGTTAATTGCCCCACCTTGCTTCCACTCTGTCTGTGTTAGCTAACCCTATTAACTTATCCCTGACCAGCTCCTTCACCCTATTGAAGTTAGCCCTTCTAAAATCAAGGACTTCAGCCCTCGACTGCAGTTTACCAAATGCAAGGGCCAGTTCAAACCAAATGGAGTTATGGTCACTGTTCCCTAATGACTCCCCTACTCCCACAGCACCTTGAAGGCAGGGGAAAGGAAGGGGATCCATGAGCAACAGAGCGGAGCAACCCCAGTAGACTTGATGGTGCTGTCTGCTTGGGATCCTCCCCCTTTCCTCTGAAGTTTTCCCAGTCCCACCCCCAGGGATACTACATGATGGTACCTTTCTCCCTCTACTGTTATCATATGCTCCCAATCTGTACCACTATCTGCGTTCAACCAAGAGGCAAAAGTACGTCTTTTGTTCCGGGGGAATATTGGGGTCAGAAACTCCATGTTATCCTTCTGTGATGTGATAATGTGGTAAATATGCATGTAAAACTCAGTCAAAGGAAAAAAATATACATTTTTGAAAGTAAGGGACAAATCTCAAATATAAACTCTTTATTTTGTTGTCATGGCCTCTTACTAGGTCTTTTTGTTCTGGTTGTATGTATTGTACCACACTGCTGTTGTCCCCTGGGATCCAACCCCACACTGACCATTGCAGTAGCTGCCTCTCAAGCGGGCACCATGCAGAGAACAGAGCATGTTACGAAACTGCCAGCCTCCAATTAGAGTAGCTGTTGATGCTGCAATGAAAAAAATGATGCATCTTATATTTCCCTCAGGCATTATAACCTTTCATGCTGTGTGATGTCAAACCTTTGTTACAGTAGCTGGTTTGTTACAGTAGTTGGTTCAGTATGAATGTTGCAGTTAAGTGTTGCTTACCAGTGTATTTGATCAATATTTAGTAGTTTAGGATTTACTGTTTTCACCTATGGTGGAGCAACTACTGTAGGTGTACTTCTGAATTGTTATAAATAAAAATAAAACTACCATAGGTTTTCATTTGTTATACTTAATAAAACTTTAATACAGTGTCTGAAAAAAAAAATCCTTCAGGTTTTATTTTGTTTCCAGATTGTTTTTGTGTTCTGAGTATGACTACTAAATGTTTGTCGCTGACTGCTACACTTGCTGAGTTGGGCTTGCCTGTTGATGTTAACATTTTTAACTGCTTATTTGCAGTGATTAGGTGTTTTAGCAGCACTGATAACTTTGGAAGAATTCGGCAGGAAAGAGAACGCTCCTGACACTCACTGGCTGGCTCTGTGGCAAGGAGCAGTGAAGCATTGTGGGAGTTGGGAGGACTGTGACTCTGCCCCCCCAAGACAGTACATCACATTATCCTAATATAGTGTTTTTAGAAGATATTGAACCTTCTGAGAAGTCACAGGCTTCAAAAAAGTATATAGCAGGCTGACATCAACACCCAGCACAGACTTTTGGCCCACAGCAGCAAAATTTCGAAACCGGAAGTGAGCAGATGCTACTTCCAGTTTTCACAGTACATCCAGCTGGCGCCTTGCAATCATTGGTGTGTGTGTGTCAGAAGCAAAGCTAGCAGAGGCAAGCTGTATCTGCAAGAGTAAGTCAGGCACCAGGCCACAAAATCTATCCATGGAGTAAGTTAGTTTATATTCTGTCTCCATTTAGCATCCAAGAGTATAACCACATACTAAATGAATACTATAATAACATTAGATGGGGAACTGGGACTTACATGCACCATTAATAATATATGCAACATATTTAGCACAAACTGCAATGTAGGTACTTACACCTGTGACAAGTGCAAGCTAAACAAGAAACTAACCTCAGAGCCCGCCACGAAATAGTAAGAAAAATGATTCTCCCCATATTTGACTTCAGAGGTGTAGTCTACAGTGCCACTCCCAAGTCCACCCTAGCCAGACCGGATCCCCTTTTCCACTCTTTCTGCCGTTTTGCCCTCGATTGTCCACCCTCCGCCCACCACTGTGAGCTCTATTGGACTCTCAATCTTTCATCGCTCCATGACCGCCGTCAGTCCCACTGTGCTATCGGCCAAGTACTGATCCCAGTCCCTGCTGCTGTAGCTCACCTCTACCTTAGCTGCACCTACTCCCTTTGTGTATTCCCTCAAAAACTCAGACAGTCACCTTCTGGCCATTCTGTCCATGTCTTCCTCAGCTGGCCAAGTAGCATTCTTCCATCACATGCCTAAATTTTGGAACTCCCTCCCTGTAGTCATCCAGCTCACATCTTCACCTTAGCATTTAAGCTCACTCGTTAATGCACACTTTTCCTCAACCTGTTCCTATGGCTAGGATGCAGCTGTCCATCTGACACTTGGACATACAGTCATGGCCAAAAATATTGGCGCCCTTGCACTTTTTCAAATAACTCACAATTCCTCTAAACATAAGTTGAAATTAACAACAGTACAGTATTTGGTCTCCACAGTTCTTTATTTCTCTGTTAATATTACAGAACCCTTGTTTTTGATTCAGAATTTAATATATCCTTTTAAATCAGAAAATGAAAAGAAATGGCATTGACAAAATTATTGACACCCTAGACTTAATATTTGGTAGCACAGCCTTTGGTCAAAATAACTGCAATCAACCGCTTCCTATAGCCATGGATGAGCTTCCTGCACCTCTCTACTGGCAGTTTGGCCTCTTCTTGTGCAAACTGCTCCAGTTCTCCCAGATTTGAAGGGTGCCTTCTCCCAACTACTGTTTTCAGATCTCTCCACAGGTTTTCAATGGGATTTAGATCTGGACTCATTGCTGGCCACTTCAGAACAGTCCAGCGTCTTGTCTTGAACCATTCCTGGGTGCTTTTTGAAGTGTGTCTGGGGTCTTTGTCCTGCTGGAAGACCCATGACCTTCGATGGAGACCCAGCTTTCTGACACTGGGTTCAACATTGCGCTCCAAACTGGCCTGGTAATCTCCAGATTTCATGATGCCATGCACACGTTCAAGGCACCCAGTGCCAGAGGCAGCACAGCAACCCCAAAACATCACTGAACTTCCTCCATGTTTGACTGTAGGGAAGGTGTTCTTTTCTTTGAAGGCTTCCTTTTGTTTTCTGTAAACATAGAGATGATGTGCTTTACCAAAAAGCTCTAATTTGGTCTCATCCGTCCACAGGACATTCTCCCAGAAGGATTTTGGCTTGTTCAGGTGTGTTTTGCCAAACCCCAGTCTGGCTTTCTTATGTCTCTCTCTCTCAGCAGTTTTTTTTATTAGCAACAGCACTTGCTTGGGTACATCACAACTTGCACCCCCTCCCCATTCAACACATACTGTATAACTACATAAACAAAATATTTGATTCTATCACTTTTTTCTCCGGTTTTGTAACTGCCTGTGTCAATGTGACAAACAAGGTCTTATAACTTCTGTTGATAATTTTGCTCTCCAAGCATGCAGAAACTCCTACACATGCCATAATATGCAGCAGAACGCCTTCAAAACCCCCTATGTCTATTACTTCCCTCTGTGCTCATTCACACTGTGCAACCACGACTGAAAAGACCACACAGATTAGACATACAGTACATGCTGAAGTTTTTACCTCAGTTCAGTGGTCTCATGTACCAGTTTCTGCCTCTCCTGGTTCATGCTGTTGCTGAGACCAGACCTGCCCCAGCATTAGTTTTGTATCACTTCTATCGTGCTACCGGAGGGCACTACCCTACAACTCCCTCTCCCGAGAATCCACACCAAAATCAATTTGCTATATAGGACAAAACCAGCAATGACCTTAAACTATGTTAATGTCAAAAATTTAAGCTCCCCATACTAGAAATTAATAACACTAGTACTACATTTATTACACACCTACTTTGATGGAACACTAATGTCCTGTCCATCCCAGCAGCCACCTCCCACCCACCATAGTTTGAGACTGTGAAAGTCTTTCTTTTTAATGCAAGAAGTACCTGATTAAATGAAGACTTGATCCATTTTCAGCAGGCTGAAGTCTATGTGCTCCTAGTTGAGTACTGCCTCCAGTCACCTGGCCGCCAAACTCTTTCGCTCTAGACAGCACACACTGACCCATAGACTCCTAATGAGCAGAGCTCTCAGCTACAGATTGCTTCAGCTACCGGAAGATGACCTGAACCTCACTCCAACTCCTTGTGCTGATTTACCAAGGCCACACCGACCCCACATTACTGGACTGCTGCCACATGAAAACCCCAGGCTCTGCTCTTCACTTGGTATGGTATAGTAAAATTTTATTTATACAGTGATATAGCCATTAGGATTCTGAAAATCCCTGTTCACAAGGCTTACCTGTTTACATTATGCAAAATTATTACAACTATACATTTATGACAATACAAGTTACAGAAAAATACAAATAATACATCATAGTTTTACAAACTCATCAATAACAGGCATGTTAGCATTTTTACTTTTACATTAATTTCTCCTATTACGACAACAACGAAAACTAAGTTCGTGATTCAGGCCATATTTAAAAACATGATCAGTAATTGTTAATTCATGTAAAAAAGGAGGAAGACAATTCCAGCTTTTAGCTACCTGATATTGAAGGGTCATTTCACTAAATCGATTTTTTGACTTTGGTATTATTAAATCTCTAGCACCAGTTTTTCTTAGATTTAAATCATGTTTTGGTTTTTGTAATTTATTTTTTAAGTTATCTAAAGATTGATTTTTAAATATATTGCGAACCTGATTTAGCCAGATTCCCCTAGCCCGTAAGTCTAATGGAATCCATCCCAAATCCATATACATAGTGCAATGATGAGTTTTAAAATCACACCTTAACACAAATCTTGCAAGCTTATTATAAAATGTATCCAAGTTATTTAAATGTTTTCTTGCTGTAAGTCTGTAAATATGACTTCCATAGTCAATAACCGGCATTATTAATTGATTAATTATAATCAATCTTGTTTCTCTTGTCATGCAATTTGATATTCGCCTCATAGCTCCAATCTTAACGTGTTTTCTTTATTAAATTTGTTATATGATATTGAAAAGTAAGACACTGATCTATATGTACCCCTAAATATTTATATGTTTCAATTTGTTCTAAAAACTTACCCTCTTGTGTCTTTATATTTAATTTTGAGATTCCCTTCGAGTCCAATGCAAATGACATAACCTATGTCTTTTTACTATTAACTAATAAACCCAGAGATAGCTTGGCAGAAGACACCAGGAGAAAGGACTGCTGTGTGACTGAACTTCTCTGCTGGGACTAAAGTAGAAGAACTTTTGTATTTGGACCTTTAATTTAGGGTAAAAAAACTAACATACAAAAAAAAAGTGTGTGTTTGGGTTAACTGAACTGAATGGGTATCTAAAGAGTTATCTAGGTGTAAATCTCAGGTGACTGAAAGGACTTAACTGCTGTGAGGTTTAAATTACTTGTAGAAAGATCTGGTAAGTAGGGGGAGTGGCTTAGCTAGAAGGAAGCTACATTTAAAGACTGCCTTAGAAAGTTTCAGCTAATAGCTTGGCAGAAGACACCAGGAGAAAGGACTGCTGTGTGACTGAACTTCTCTGCTGGGACTATATTGCTCTCCTTCCTCCCTCCACCCAAAGCTAGTTCTATTTTATAGGCACAGGATTTGACTGACAACAGGAACTTCCTGTTTAGGGGCAGGAAGTGAGTGATCACAGAACCACCAAGGACCCACCATCCTAGAAGGGCAAGAGTAGCTCTCTGGCCCCCTCTAGCTGCTGGAGGTCTGCCTCTGAGCAAGTAAGTGGTCTACTGAGAAATATAGGATATTCTTGTCTCAGAACAGGACAATCAGGAGCTTAAAGGGCACACAGGCAGAAAGTAAGGAGAGAGAGAAAAAAAACAGAAGAAAGAGTAAGGATTGCAAACAGTTAAGGGGCCAGAAATAAGACGTTTGGAGTGGTGCAGTGCAGTGGCTGTGGAGCAGCAGTCTTCCGGGAGATGTTCTGGAGGATGCGGTGTTGTCCCATCTGCAGGCACCTCTCTGGGCTGAGGAGGAGGTTGCTCATCTCCAGGCTGGAGTTAGCCAGGATTTGTGGGACCTCCTCTTCCATCCACGAGGACCACCAGTGCCACTGCTGTTGCCTCAGAGGTTGTCAAGAAAAGGAGGCGGTTGGACCACAGTGGGCACAGGGAGGGTGAGGGTGGTGGAACAGAGGTGCATCCCTCCAGTTGTACCTCTCCACAATTCCTATGTCATTCTGGCAAAGTGTGGTTCCTCTATGGAGGCACCCACAGTGGAGACCAAGGAGGATGCTGGGAACCTCCACAAAGGAGACCCACAGGAGGGTGGCAGGGGAAGGAAACAACTCCTGGTGGGGGACTCCATTGTTAGGAAGGTTGAACTGGGGAGGAAGGGAGAGGTGGTAGGGCCTGCCAGGCGCCATGGCTGGAGGGACAGGGGCGAATCCTCAGGATTGCGGAGCAGCTGCACAGGGAGGGGCTGGATGTCATTGTCCACCTAGGGACAAATGACCTGGCTAAGAAAGGGATTAGAAGTGCAGGAAGAGTTTGTGTGGAATTGGGGAGGGCCTTAGTAAAGTACGCATGCAGGTAACCTTCTCGGAGGTGCTACCCATCTATGGCATAGGAGAGCTAGGTGTTCCGCACCATGGGATTCAATCAGCGTTGAAAAACTGGTGTGGAGCTCAGGATTTGGCTTCATTGGGGACTGGGGTCCACCTGGAGTGATACAAGCCTATACTGGCATGATGGGCTGCATCTGTCGGGAGGAAACCAGAATCCTAGGTGATAGGTTTAAATGCTTCATTGGCAAGCTTTAAACTAGCCAAGGGAGGCACTGGAAAGGAGCAGGAGAATCCTAGCCCCCAAATAATCATGGTAGTAAGTGCAGCAAACACCAACATAGAGGTGTCAATAGGGAGAAGGGCAGGGGTAAATGGAGAAAGTGACAAAGGCAAGAAGGACAGGGATGGGGCAAAAGGGAGTAAGGCCATCAGGAAATGGAGGGTAATGAGTACCAATGCCCGTAGTCTGGGCAACAAGCTCCCTGAGCTGATGGCCTTAATGGAAGAGGGATGCCTGGATATCACAGCAGTCACAAAAACATGGTACACAGAGAACCATGACTGGGATGTTAACATACCAGGGTACATAACCTACAGGAGAGACAGGCAGGGGAGAAGAGGGGGAGGAGTAGCTCTCTATGTAAAGGAAGGATAAAAGCAACTGAACAAAAGAGTAAACAGGGAGGAGGAGGCACTGTGGGTCACCTTGGAGACTGGAAAGGGCACCACAATCCGCACAGGGTTGTGTACAGACCCGTGTCAGGGGAAGAAATGGACAAGGATATGATAGAAGGCATTATTAGAATGGCAGAGAAAGGGAGATACTGTTGATGGTAGACCTGAATATGCCAGATGTTAACTGGAGCACATTTGCTGCAGCCACATCCAAAACAGGGCCATTCTTGATGCCCTACAGGTGGCAGGCATTAGACAGCTAGTTTCAGAACCCACTCATGAGGGCAATCTTAGACCTCGTGCTCTCAAGCGGGGTAGTGAGAGGATCTCAGATCTAGAAGTGGGTTGCCATCTGGGGACAAGTGACCATCAAACAGTGTGGTTCACGTTAAACTCAGCTACAGGAGTCAAGCCATACAAAAGTGAGGGTACTGGACTTTGGGAGGCTGACTTGGCAAGATGGGAGGTGCATGAAAAGCACTAGCAAACAGGCCAGAAGGGTGTGGAGCAACAATGGGGAATTATCAAAACTGCCATCACAGAGGCAACAAGCCTCTGTGTGAAGCAAATAAACAAATCAAAATGAAAGAAAAAGCCACTATGGTTCTCAAAAGAGGTGACTGTGAAAGTCAGGAAGAAAAAATAGCATTCCGGAGTATAAGAAACACAGAAGGAGCAGGACAGAGAGCTGTACCAGTTAAGGCAGAAGGAAGCAGGAGGGAAGTCAGAATAGCAAAGCCCAAACTGAGGAAAAGATAGCCAACTCAGTTAAGAAGGGGGATAAAACCTTTTATAGGTACATCAGCGAGCGTAGAAAGACAAAGGGAGGGATAATGAGGCTGAATAGAATGAACGGTGGGTGGGCAGAGGGGGACAGTGAAAAAGCAGGAATACTGAATGAATATTTCTGCTCAGTATTCACAAAAGAGATGGGGAAAGTGCCTAATCCAATTAACAGAAGCACTCTTGATAGGGGGGTCGATCCCAGTCCTTTCACAGAAGAAAGGGTTCTGCAAGAACTCCTAAAACTGAAGGTGGACAAAGCAATGGGTCCTGATGGAATTCACCCCAGAATTCTAAAAGAATTAAGGGAGGAACTAGTGAAACCACTGGCTACTCTTTTTAATAAATCATGGGAGGATGGGGTGGTACCCGAGAACTGGATGTGATTCCCCTTCACAAAAGTGGGAGCAAGACAGAGGCAGGAAACTACAGACCTGTCAGTCTGACCTCTGTGGTAGGGAAAGTGATGGAGTCACTTCTGAAGGAAAGAATAGTTGAGTACCTAGAGGCCAGTGGAGCACAGGACCCAAGGCAGCATGGGTTCACAGCGGGAAGGTCATGTCAGACAAATCTAATAGATTTCTTTGACTGGGTGACCAAAGTAGTAGACCAGGAGGGCTGTGGACATGGCCTACCTAGACTTTAGCAAGGCATTTGACAGTCCCACAAAAGATTAATAGTCAAATTAACCAGCCTGCAGATGGGACCCAGGGTGGTAGCCTGGGTAAAACATTGGCTGGACAACAGGACACAGAAGGTAATTGTAAATGGAGTCCACTCTGAAGAAAGGGGGTTACTAGTGGGTACCGCAGGGTTCAGTATTGGTCCAGTCCTTTTTAATGTCTTCATCAGTGACATTGCAGAGGGATTGGAAGGAAAAGTATGCCTTTTTGCAGATGACACAAAGATCTGCAACAGGGTTGATATACAAGGAGGTGTGGAAAGGATGAAAAGGGACTTGGCAAGGTTGGAGGAATGGTCAGAAGTATGGCAGCTAGGATTCAATGCAACGAAGAGCAAAATAATGCACCTGGGAAACAAGAACCCAGGGGAAGAATACACAATGGGTGGGGAGGTAGTAACAACAACAAAAAAGGAAAGGGACCTGGGGGTAATCATATCAGATGACCTTAAGGTTAGCAAGCAATGTGAGAAGGCAGTAGGGAGGGCTGGGGTATACTGGGATGTATAGGGAGAGCATCATCAGCAGAAAACAGGAAGTTGTTATCCCTCTGTACAGACAGTTGGTGAGACCCCATCTGGAGTACTGTGTCCAGTTCTGGAGACCCCATCTCCGCAAGGACATAGACAGGATAGAGGCAGTCAGAGGAGGCAACTAAAATGGTGCAGGGTCTGCAAGAGAAAGCCATATGAGGAGAGACTAAAGGAGCTTAATATGTATACCCTTGAGGAAAGAAGGGAGAGGGGGGACATGATAGAAACTTTTAAGTACCTCGATGGAATCAACAAAGTCCAAGAGGGTAGCATCTTTCAGAAAAAGAGACTTGCAAGAACAAGGGGACACTATTTAAAGATAGAAGGAGGGCGGTTCAGGGCAATGTGAGGAAGTATTATTTCACAGAGAGGTAGTGGATGCATGGAACAGCCTTCCTGAGGAGGTTGTGGGTTCTAAAACTGGGGGAGAATTCAAGAATGCATGGGACAGACATAAGGCAATTCTTGTGGGGGGTAGGAAGAAATAGGCTATTGGTTAACTAGGATCTGCGGCCTATCCTGTAGGTAGGGAAATGGGCAGACTAGATGGGCCTAGCGGTCCTTATCTGCCGTCAAAGTCTATGTTTCTATGAGATGAAAAGTGACCTTGCATGGTACTAAAGTCACTCTGTAAGTTTAGTTCTACTTCACTTGTAGTTTTTCCCTCTGCCACTAAAACCATATCGTCTGCATATAGACAAATTTTTGAATATCCAATATTCTTTGGTAAGTCATTTAAATAGACTATGAACAAGAGGGGGCCCAGGATAGATCCTTGGGGAACCCCTCTTGTTACATAGTCCATTCTTGACTGGTGTCCATTTAGGACAACAAATTATGATCTTTTATCAAGGTATGATATAAACCAATTACAGGCTTCTTCCTCCACCCCTATTTTCATTAATGAGTTTATCAAAATGCTATGATTTACTAAATCAAATACTTTAGATAGGTCCACGTATACTGCACCCACGGACTTTGCTTCCCCAAGAAGGGTTGCTATGAGATCCAAAAAGTCTGTGATTGTGGTAGCCGTGGACCTACCCTGCCTAAAACCATACTGTTGTTGAGTCAATTTATTATATTTTTCCAAGTAGTCCATTAACTGATCATGGACAATTTTTGAAAATAACTTGGATACTGTGGACAACAAGGCTATTGGACGGTAATTTGAAACATCCTCTGGATCCCCTCCCTTATCTATTGGTATCACTTTGGCTAATTTCCAACTGGAGGGAAACTGTCCCTCTCTTAGACTCCAGTTAAAAATGTCCCTTAATATAGGTGACAATTCCATGGCAGCCTCTTTTAATAATTTGTTATCTATTCTATCTGGGCCACTTGCTTTATTTATTTTTAATCTATTTATATTTTTTAGAACTTCTTTGTTTAACACTCTCTTAAACCTGAATTTGGGTTCTTTCTCATCTTGGGGACTCTCACCCTTTACTTCATTCAAGGTATTAGTTTTAGTTATCAGATCTAATTTCAGATCGGGGAGGTTTATAAAATAATCATTCAAAATTTCCAGAGCTTTATTTGTTTCAAACACTTTCCATTCTGACTCAATTTTATTTCACTTTGTTTACTATTTGGATTCATAAGATTTTTATAACAGACCAATAAGCACCTGGATTTGTTGATTCTTTAATCCGCTGTTTATAATAACAAGCTTTTGATTTCCTGATTTCCTGTATTACTTGATTCCTTAACCTTTTGTATTGTTCCCAAATTTCGCTGTTTGTTTTATTTGCTTTTTTCCAATAATGATTTCTAGTCCTAATCATTTTTTTTTATTTTCACAGTTAGCCATGGTAAATGTTTTATTCTATGATTTACTTTTTTATATGGGGCAAATTTATCACAAGCATTAATAAACATTGTTGTAAATTCTAATACAGCCGAATTTAAATCTGGGATAAGAAAAATCCTATACCAAGGGAGTCCCTGAAGATACTTTCTAAATGATAAACTGTTACATTTTAAATAACATCTTTTAGGTATTTGTGGTACTGATTTTATGGGAATAGAATTTTTAATCGTAGAGAATACACACTTAACTATGTTGTGGTCTCCTAAACTGGGGGCACATACACTTTTCTCCAAAATTGTCAATTCAGGTGAAACAAACATCAAATCCAAAATATTACCTTTACTTAATAAGGAACCTTTCCTTGTAGGTGTATCTATAATTTGTATCAGGTTTAAACGGCTCATTGATTTTTCCAACTTTTGACCCCTGGGACAATCCCAAGCTGCATTGAAATCACCAGCCAAAACTACTTGTAATTGACCCAGGTGTTCCATTAAAACATGTGAAAATTTGTCAAAATGGATAGGGTTTATTTTAGGTGGAGAATAAACTACTCCAATAGCCAATTTTAATTCTTGTATCTCAATTAACAGGCATTCAATGCCCTCAATTGACCCAGTGAACAAAATTTTGGAGTTACCAATTGAATGATTTATATACATCAAAACTCCCCCCCCCCCATGTTCCCCGATCCTTCCTAAAGTGGTAGAAGTCCCTTAATTCTATTTCTTTATATTCAATTCCCTTTTTTAACCAGGTTTCCGTTAACATTATTATGTCCGGCTCTTCATGTTCTACCCAGGATCTAAAATAATCCATTTTATTTATCATACTTCGAGCATTGTCTAAGACCATTTTAATTACAGAACCTGGGTTTAATTCAATATCTCCACAGAGAGCCAAGGACAATAACAATGCCTGGTCTTGAACAGGTATACCCTACTTGGATTACCATATCCTTAATACAAAGTTCTTCTCTGATGAGGTTGAAGGGGTTTCGCCATGAGGTCAGCTTAGCTGTTTGTAACTTGAAATTATTAGAACAATTTACATGAGCACTTGATCTTTTCGTCAAAACATCAGTTCCCATGATAACAAATAGCTGAACGACACAGACCAAACCCACTATTAACCCCATCATCTTAGGTAGCAACATCTTTTTCATTTTACAGCTGTGTCCAAATACAAAATAAATAATCTATAAATGCCTGTTTATAAAAGTAAAAAACAAACACAACATTAAAATTTTTATTTAGGTAACAGTACCTTACGTAAGTCAATGTTACCAAAATCTAAAACCCAAACTGGAGACTTATTTAAGCATTAAGCATCTTATTTAAGGCTGCCATATACTGCTATATAAATATTCATTTAAATATGTTTAGCAATTATGGTAAGCTTAACTAATAATTTACTCTCAGGAGTAACTAACTCCTCTATCACTAATTACTATCAGAGACAATGCAAAAAATCAGCAATATATTTAGAATAAATACTTTCTCATTTAATACTCTAAACTTCTTCTAATATCAGTCTGTAGTCTCAGATACTTTAAACAATTGTTTTTGATCTGTTACCTCCATTTTATAAGTTTCCAGATTACCTGCTTTTTAAGATGTTACAAACTTATTCCGGTTTCTCTTCTGAGTGGCACTCGCGCCACTCACGCTCACGCCACTGCGCTTGCACAGTAGCAGCACGAGCCTTTTATGTTGTTACTGCCCCTCCTCCTGCACTGATGAAATTAACAAAAGTCCCACCAAGCACAGCTGATGACACTCTCCAAACCTCAGTAATCAGGCTCTTGCTAGCAGGGCTGCTGCAGGAAGGAGCTTAGGCACAGAAATACACTGTCACACACAAGCACAAAGTTCTTTTAGTCTGGCTGCAGTTGCTGTTAGTGTGGAATGTTAACACAGCGTACTTGTGGGCTCTGCTCTCTCTCCATCTGCTCCTCAGTAGTACACTCATTTCTCTTTTGCTCCAACATTAATCTTCTGAGTGAATGAATTATAGCTCACTCTTGTTTTGGCAACACAGACATTTAAAGAAGGCGCCCCTTGCTGGCCACATCCACTAGTGGATACAACAGCAAATCAGGAGCAGTGAGCACCAGGTGACCTGGTTGAGATCTGTATTGTTAGGGTCCACTCCACTTTGCTGCAGCTGTACCCCCCCGTGCATGAACCCCCCACCGTGCACGAACAAAGGAGCTGCACCAAGCCTGCAAAAGTAGAGAACAAATGCTCAGACTCACCAAGGCAAGACCAGCTGCTGCCACAGTGCTGGGACCTGACCACATGGCGCAGGATGAAAGTTAGTAAGAAATTCATGCTGGAGACTGGCTTTTCTTGGGGGGGGGATCAACTATGTAATGCAGGTGGGAGGGGGTAATGCAGGTATACTGTACTACCAGGACACTGGAGGACAGATGAGACCCGTGTGGCTTAGGTGTCTTTCACAGAGGCATTAGTGCATACTGATAAAGAATGCAGCACAGTGTGTCACTAATAGAGGAGACCCATGATGGGGGAGCTATAGCACCCTTAGCCCCCCTCTAAATCCGCCTATGAGTTAATAGAGGCTATGGATAAAGAAATAAAAGATAAAAATAAAAAAAGATCATGAAGGAAGGGAAAGGAAAGGGGGAATTGTTTAACCAGGAAAGGCACACTAAGCAGGAACATGTTTCCAGGTGCAGCCTGGGAGCACAAGGAAGTTAAGTGACTTGCTCAGGGTCACATGGTAGGCAAGTGAGGCTAATGGAATTCAATCCCAGGTCTTCAAGGTTTCAGCTCAGTGCCCTTAATCACTGCACTATACTGCCTCCTGAAGAGAGTGTTACAGGGGACAGAGTGACACCGCTCTAATTAGTAGCAGAAATAACAGCATTATGAGCAATAGTGAGGAACATGAAAATCAAGGGGAAAGGAAAAGAATGGTAAATGACAGAAACTGAGGAGGAGTGGTGTCTAGTAAAAGAGAACAAATGGCAAAACCAGAAAGGGAAGCTGACACACATCTTATAAGCTTTGAATCCAAAAATGTTTGGTCCACTGATAATTGAGGAGGAAATCAGCAGTTTGATGGCTGGAATGATAACAATGAAGTTAGTAGCCAGTATTGAAAGCATGGAAGAAACTATTGTGATTGGGGGACTTGGTTCTTAGATACACCATCAGAACCATCTGCAGCAATGATAAAGAACATTTGCAGGTACTGTGCCTCCCAGGAGAGAGTTAAAGATGTTAAAGACACATTTTTTCCACATAGCTTTTTGCCTCTCACATTGGTGACCACTCTGAACCCACCTCCCCCAGACAGCTAACTATCTCTCCCCTGGGCTTTACCTCCTCCACAGGATCCTACACAGATCCCCACCCCCCACATTGGGGCCTGAAGGGCTGTTCTCCCCCTCCCCTGTGAAAACATCCAGATTGTGCCCCAAAGTGCCCAGATGGTGGTGCGGTTCCAGAGAAGTGTGCAGTGTCCCTGCTAACCCTCATATGCCATTTTCCATCCCTGATAGAGCTCAGGTGACACAGGCAGCACATGGAGGTGCACATGTAACCTGAAACCTATGGCTCGCCCCCCACCCCAGTAACACAGATATATCTACCACTCAGGTATTTGGCACTGACACCAAACCTCCACCTGGTGGCAACCAAGTGCCAGGTTGGCAAGCCTCTCTGATCCAGGACAGGAGACCTGCCTAATGGCTAGTGCATTCTCTCCTAACCTTCCCTCCACCTCCACTGTCAACTTCCAGAGACCCGAACTTGGTTCGTCAGTGTAGCACAAGGTAAGATGCTCAGCAGCGCCACAGTCCTCAGTGCCACCGGGCTGGCCAATAGACAGGAGAAATTAATTGATAGTTGTCCATATAGGGACTAGTGATATATGTAGGATACCAGAACAACTAATCCAGAAAGAGTTTAGATAAATTGGCAGCATCCTGAAAAGAAACAAATGCAAGGGAAAATTCTCAGAAATTTTACTGGTACCAAGGGCTAACCAAAACCAATCATCCAGGATAAGAAACATAAATCAGTGGTTGGAAATATGGGGTGCTGGAGAGGGATTTAAGTTCATAAGAGATTGGGGTACATTTGCTGACAGGACCTATACTTTAAAGATGGACTGCATCTTAACAAAAGAGGAGCATCTATACTAAGGTGTTGTAGGAGCTTGTTTAGGCATTAGCCCGTTATTGTTCTTTCCTAATCATACTGTACCAGATGCCCTGCACTTGCTATATGTTTGTCCAGTCTGTTTTTAAATTATTTTCACAGCTGCAGTGGGCGGAGCCCGCTGCTGTCTTGTGGTAGCTCTAAAAACGAGCCACTGGATGGACATCAAAGAACTGAACTGTTTTGGAATTGCAGTATATGAAAATGTGCTGTTAATCCTCCAAATACCTGTCTAATTCTGTTTCACAAGTCTACTGCAGTAGCACTCTCTGAAAATTTCTACTGTCCTTTCCCCCTTTTTAATTCCCTTTTTCCAGGCAGGCCACCTGGATAAGAGGCTCTTTCTATCACTTTCATTTCATTAAAAAGACAGGTATGGAGCTTCACCTCCCCCTCGATAGGCTACAGTGGGTATACATAATTCAGAATAGCTGGGCTAGTAGTTTTCTTTTTGTATGTGTGAACAAATGCCCAGGAGATAATTGTATGAGCCACACAGTTGAGAAAAGCTGGAGCGCATATGCGGCTGTGTTATTAGGGCTTTGGGTATGTAAAAAGTCTGCATGACGCTCTGTGTTGCGAGTGCTGGTTTTGCTGCATTTTATGCTGCTGTTTCCCCCTTGCACTAGTGAGAAGCCAGAGAATTAGCCTCACAGTGCAAGCATGTCGTTTATTAAGGCAGACAAGCAAAATAAAGATGGAAACAAGATTCAGAGTCTGCCTGCTGGTCACCCAATCCCTTTGTGTGTTGTTGTAAGGTTCCCTAGATATGCCTTAGCAACACTGTTTTGACCCAAAAACAGTTCACTTTTCCTTACTGTTTAAATTTATTATTTTCAGTTTAGTAAGGTGACATGGCAAAGTTAATATACCAGCAGCACAAGCGGTAGTTTTAAACATAAGTTGAAATGATGTTGAATGGACTGCTTTTGTTGTCTTGTGCTGCAAAGCATATAGCGCTCCTAAAAGGAAACTTCTGAACAAATATGTGCAGTATTTCAGGCATGATAAAAGAAATATTGGACTCTTGTTAGCATTTTTTCCTTTTCTTAGCAGTCTGGCTCCTGTTAATTTTAAACAGTAAAAGCTTACCAGATAATGGGAATCCGAGTCTTTAGCCCGAGGGATTCCTTGTAACTAAGTGCATTTGCTGCTCTTGCTGTTCTCCTAGGAGTCAGCCAGCCCACTTCTCACTATAGTTATACTGTGGATAGGCTGAGGAAGGGGCTAAACTTGGCAAGAATTCTGTTTTAGTATAAATCCGGTGTTATATTTCATTTAAGGGATAGCAGTGTTTTGTAATGCAGATATATTAAATGTTCTTATGCTTAGAATGAAATAAAAGTGCATTATAAATGAATATCTGTATTAAAGAGAAAAGGGGCGGAGTCTGAAGTGATCACCTGATGATTCCTAGGATAAAAGGAGACTCATTCTTGTGATACTTTCAGATTCGTTTTAGAATCAGCCAGTACTGGTGCACTTGGGAATCTGCACTTACAGACTAAGATAATTGAAATCCCATGCAGCCTTTTCGTTTGCTGATATTGCCTGTGGAAACATTCATTTATTTTTGTACCTTTTATGTTTCTTTCTGTATTCCTGCAAAGTTCGTAGTTTTATTTATTTTTTGCTGTTAATTTAATAAAGCTTTAGGCTTAGCAATTGTTTCTTTTAAGCTTTGCCACACTACCTTTTTGTGTCAGTGTCCATCATTACATCCACAGCCTATGACACAGTACAATCATTCCACAACTCCAAAACAGTCCGTTCACTACCCCCCCATGGGCAGCACTACTTCAGTTGTTGGTCGCCTGCCATGCACAAGATGGCCACCAATGTTTACTGCGCATACATGAGTAGTTACGCATGTGTGATTGCACCACAGCCATCTTGGGCACAGCGGACTGTTCACTGTGAGCTTGGCGAGCACGGCTGTAGCCCTGTCAGTGCTGGCCAGCGCTTGTTTGCCTTTGCTAGGATAACTGCTAGTGGCAAGGTATTCTAGGGATTTACTACTGTCTGAGTGAAGAAGTATTTTTCTCTTGTTGGATTTGAAGTTCTGTCCAGTAATTTGACGTGGGTAGTCCCTTGTGTTTGTATTTATTTGTCTGAAGTCTGTATTTAATTCAACAAGTATCAATAGGTCTCCACGGAGACGTCGCTGCTCTAATGACATTAAGTTTATATCAGTAAGTCTGGTGCTATATGGTTTGTCTTTTAATGAATTTATTGCCCTGGTAGCTCTTCCTTGTAACCTTTTGATCTGATTGATGTCTTTCTTTTGTACGAGCACCATACCAGGGTGGCACAATCAATGTGAGGTCTAACATACACCCATGGGGTAGTATATGACACCTTTGTCTTTGGATTTAATATATCTTTTTTTTGTTTTGCATAATCTTTTTATTGAAAATGTTTTTTGTTGTACAAAAAAATATATAAAACACAATTATACAACGACATACATTCAATTTAAACAGTTCCAACACTACTGTGTACATGGGTACAATTTATCCATACTATACTAAAAAAACTGTTTTTATGAATAAAAGCACTTAATAGATTCTCTTTTATATCAGCAATCAGCTCATAAAAAGGAATACCCCAGGTGACCTCAATAGGCCCCATTTCTGTAAGATAAGGGACACAGCTCAATGGGTTTTCTGGTACAAAACTGTACCTCAATTATTCCAACCCTTCCCGCAATACCTGCACTTCGCCAGGGCACAAGGAAGAAATAAAGGGCTCCCAAGTTCAAAAAAAATTGCTCTCCTTTTCCTTTAACAATATAAGAAAGTCCGTCTAATGACAAAGCCTATGGATTTAATATATCTTTTTAATAACTCAAAGCACATTATTTGCTTTAGCTGTTGCTTCATTTGTTTTGTAGGCTCAAGGTTGTTGGAAATAGTTATTCCTAAGTCCCTTTTCATCTGTGGTTGTTTGCAGTATGGTTCCACAAAGAAAGTATGACTGATGAGTTTTGTTTTCTCTTCAAGTGCATTACCTTACATTTGTTTATATTCATATCCCAGTCTGAGGCACATCCAGAGACGCCATTAAGATCCTCTTGAATTTTGATGTGTTGGTTTGCTGTTGCACAAGGTCCACCTGGTTTCATATCGTCTGTGTATTTTACTGACCATTGATTTAGGTTTTTTTGTCAGATTAGATATGAAAGATTAATGGCCCTAGTATTGATCTCTGAGGCACTCCGCTCATCCATACTGGAAAAACAAATGTCAACTGCAACTCAATTTAATTTAAACTGATTAGTAACAGGAGGGCAAGTCAAATGGAGCAATGAAACCAACTCAAAAATTACTTCCAGAATAGTAACATAACATAACATAAGGATACAACCAAATCCACTATTAAAGGTCTAAAAGTATTATATTTAAATACAAAATAATTAGGTAATGAAAGAGGAAATCCAGAACAATGGTTTGATGTCTTTTATTGGACTGACAAGGGTGTTACAAAAAGAACAAAGAGCTTTAGCTTTCTGACCAACAAGTCCTTCTTCGGAAGCCTAATGAGAGTTCTTTAGAAAATCCCATATTATTAACACTTAGAACATGAAGAAAAAAACAGAAATAATTCTTATTGGTTTGAAACAGCCCTTCAGAAATAATTAAAGTGACATTGGAGAGCTTGAGTATCTAAGTGTGCTGTCAGCTGAACCAAACTTAAAGGTCAAAGGTTGTCCAAAGATAACAGCAGGCAGAGAGTTCAACCCACATATATTATACCATGTATCAATCTAATGGATAAAAAAAACCTAAGATTCTTTGCTCACAAAATTACATGTTAAGTGAACCTCCCGAAGACACATGTGAGGTGAGTGAGGTATCTACATCACTAAAATCCAGCTTTAACTCTGCTCAGATCTCTGTCTGTGAATAGAGCCTATGATAATAAGATGACCCTCAAAAAAACAACTGCATGCCAAATTGTAACTAATTAGTAACAGGAGGGCAAGTCAAAAGGAGTAATGAAACCAACTCAAAAACTACTTTCCAGAATAGTAACAGCACATAAGGATACAACCAAATCCAGTATTAAAGGTCTAAAAGTATTATATTTAAATACGAGATAAGTAATAAAAGAGTTGAACTGTAAATAGCTACCCATAAACAAAATGATAATCTGATCTCAGTCACAGAGACCTGGTGGGATGAAGAGCATGGGGGAAGGGGGCATGACCTACAAGGGTATACTTTATACAAAAACAATAGCAAGAAATAGAAAGGAGGAAGTGTAGTGCTGTACATGAGCAGCAACCTTGAAAGTAAACAAGTTAAATCTGCAGACAGTAATAGTAAAGAACAACAAATTGAAAGTCCCTGGGTAGAATTAAATGGTCAAAAACAATAGCAAAATAGTCATAGGAACCTATTATATGCCACCATAAAGTAACAATGATTATGTACTGAATTCCTTGCAGTGATCAGGCAGAAATGTGACAATAAAAATGAGATCATTCTATTGGGAGACTTTAATTTCGGTGGGATTTATTTATTTTATTTTTTTATTTTATTTAAACAGCAGTTTGGAAAACCTTTGAGCCATAGGCTCATTTACAAAGGTACCTTGTCACAGTAAGACACGCGAAAATACACAGTATAGCAGTACAACACATAAGTATAACAGTAACTTAAGACATAGATACAAACAAGCTGGTACAGGTAGGATTGATGCAAACAATACCAGAGTTATTACCAGAGGGATTAACTGGAGTAATCGAACCATGAACTGCTAGATTGAAACCATTTTTCTTGGGACAATCCAATCCTATTGGACCTGGTATTTACAAACATTAAAAACAATTTTAACAAATGCATTGTCAAAGAACAACTTTGGCCTAGCAAGTACTATGTGATCAAAGTATATTTAAGTTGAGCAACACATGAAATAGTTAAAACTAAAATGTATAACTACAGGGAAGTAAATCACATACAAATGGGAAAATAAAACAGTGGGACTGGAGAAAAGGCTTTGAAGGTCAAGACGTTAACCAAAAATGAGACATTCTGAAAACCAATGAATGGCAAGCAGACCAGCACCCCTGTGTAGTGCTGTAAGGCTGCATTAGGGGTTCACTACATAAGGGAGCTTGTCATCCATTGGTAGACACTGCTCAATTATTAAACTATACAAAGTTATCCTGCTCATTGTGTGCGCCTGTTTTGCTTTTTTTTTTGTTCCATATGCAGAACTCAAAAGGAAAACTAATAACAAGAGCAGCTATAAGGAGGTCACTAGAAGGTGCAAATATGAAATCAGGAATATAAAAGACAGCATGAGAGAAGGTTGATGTCTAACTGTGAAAATAATGTTAAGGAATGTTATGGTTATATTAGCCCACTTATGGGGACTGTGACAACAACAGGATGCATAACCAAGAATTTAGAAACACCTGGCAAACCAGCAGACATGACCAATGCACTGAATAATTACTTTGGGGTAGTTTTTTTTTTTTTAACTGTCTTTATTGAGTTTTATTTATTAATTTATTTATTTGTCTTTGTTTACCAGGTAAGTGCACTGATCCAATGGACCATTTTCAGTCATGACCCAGGCCACACATGTGGCGCACAAAACCATTTATAGCAGTAATACATGATGAGACATATGATACAGGGAAGGATACACATCTGTAAAGCATGAGGGTCAATCACAACATAGTGAAAAAATTCAAAACAATTTTGCATCACTTAATGTTCCATTAATAATCATATAAGCAACCACAAAAATAACAGAGGAAATACTATCAGCGGTAGCAGTTAATGCAGGAAAAATGCCTACATGTATTTCAGAAAAACTGGAAAACTAACACTGAGATTCTTGAAAAATCAGTTAGCGGCTGCATAATCTGTGGCAATGGCTGTAAACATTTACCACTGCTGTAGAAGGAGAGAAAGTAGGATGGAGAAGAGAAACCAGCCTGGAGCAATAACACAAGGTAGCGTAAGAAAAGCGTGAGAGTGGTCAGACTGGGAAAACTTATCTCCCACGTAACAACTGTCTGTGAGGTACTGAGGCCTGGGAAGTTTTCATGAAATCACATGTATCAATAACCATGAAAGTTACACAGTTAATACATAGGCTGTATGGGAATAGAATGCCACTTCCAGACTGTTACAACATAGGGAGAATAACCATATACAATGGATAACATTAGACACCAAGGAACTACAAGTGCCTAAATTGAATACCCTATTTACCATTGAGGTCCAAAGGCCATATGGGCACCAAAACAGTTAGCTAAACATCACAAATACTTGCTATCACTCCCCTGAGCCAGACTATCACTGTAAAGGATAGTAAAAAGAACTTCAGTACTAATCACATTGCAGAGCAATCCAGCAATTTATCACTGCAAAGGTATGACTACAAACATACCCCACATAAAAAGGTGGAATTTTAAGGTAAATAAAACGGAAAAAAACAGAGTCCATAGCCTGATTCATGAATACATAGTTTGATTTATGAACATTCAAATGTGGGGGCCAGTTGACCGGAAAGGAAGGAGTCTGCCACGAAAAGTCAAGCGCCACTAGAAGTGATGACCCAGCACAAAAACAGTGCAACATAAAAGCAAATGGCAATGTTGTCGAGGATCTAAATGAGTCCAACATATAGGGCATATACAAGTACTACCCGGAAACAAATGGATGGTTCCACATGGACCCCGCCCAGCCCACCATTCCCAATTATTCACACAATGAATGTTACAACAGGACAGCCTTTATTCAGTCCTCCTCCTCCTCCAAGCTGTCCATCTCCTCCACCTCATCGGCCTCCTGGCTGTGCCGTTTTCTTAGCAATGAACTTTATTGCATCTTTCAGGTCAGAAAAGATGTAAGTGCGGTCTGCATCTGCAGCTAGTAGTTTAATGTTCTGAGCTGCTCTATTTGAGCAACTGCTGGACAAGGGATGACTCTGTACACTTCTTCATTGTACAGAGGGGAGCTGGTCTCACCAGTATGGAGTTTGTGTCCCAGCCAGTTTTGTACAAAACTCTTAGGGTTGTCCCCTTCTGCTCCCTGTGGGAGACCTGCCACATGTACATTACAGGCCCTTTTTTGGTCATCTGTGGCCAGCAGTCTGTGTCATAGGAGCTGGTTCTCTTGCAGCAGCTTAACCGAGGCATCTTGGGCTTTTCCCGCACTGGTCTCCATCTTTTCTGTCATCTGTTGGACTGTATCTACACACTGCTGTATAGAATTAACTTTGCCTGTGAGAGTGTCCAGCTTCTTATCCATATTATGTACTGATCAGCAGAGTTGCTATAAAGTATTGTTTACCGTAGCCAATGCAATATACCCCACAGCCTGTTGTTGCAAAGACGGGGGGGGTTAAAAACCTACTTGCTGGATGCCATTGAGCTGGTTTTAGGATTAAAAAAGTCAGATTGTGCATTTGCACCTTTTGGAGGGTCCATAGTTACACTTCTCCTATAGCCCTACAGTTGTAGGTGTAGAAATAAAGTACCGAAACACAGTCTAATAACAAGGTTTAAAAGATTAATTGCAGTCTTTCTTGGGAGACGGTCTACTACACATCCACACTTCTCAGCGTCTTAGCCATGCCCTCCTTTTGGTTCAGTTGTTAACCATATCATCACAAATGAGGGAATACTAATTATAATGAAATTGAGGGACTGGAAGAAATAGGTTTTAAAGAAGCAAGGGTGTTGGATGAACTCAAGAAGTTAGACTGACAAGAGTCACCAGGAACTGATAAACTAAATCACTTACTTACAAATCTGGCTGATGTATTTCATAAACCAATATGTGATATCTATAACAATTCTTCCTAACAAGTAACATCTCTTTTGATTGGAAACATGCATTAATAGCACTAATATTCAAAAAAGGCTAAAAATCTGGCAGCCAATTATAGACCCATAAGCCTAATATCTATTTTCAGTCCGTGTCAGTGGCTCAGTAGGTAGCACACTTGCCTCTGAGGCCGGGAGATCAGAGGGCTGTGGGTTCAGTTCCCACATCTGGCACTTGGGTTAATATCCCAATACTGACACTGTAGTGCAGCATGAGGAGGATGCTGCACTTCTGAGGTGCCGCCTCTAGGATGAGACGTTAAACCGAGGTCCCATCTACCTGGATTGGTGGTAGTTCAAGTGGATATTAAAGATCCCATGGCACCTATCGAAAAGAGTAGGGGAATTTTATTAAAGATACAAAAAACAGCACATGACAGTATTTCACATATCATACCGGAGTTATAGATACATAACAGTAAATAACATTATGTCAATTTTGTACATTGTGGAAAGAAAAAAAAAAAGGAAATCAAAATGCGTGAAGAACGAGGGGATCCCCAAAACAAACTCTGATTCTCTCAGGTGTATTAAACATACATAAGGTTAAGTATTACTTTTTAAGTACACATTTTAAAGTTTCTCTATAGACGTGCAACTTTATCTGGTGAAAATCTCTGTATATCCATTTCTTTTACACTTATCATTTCAGCTTCTATCTGCATAATTAATACATTGTTTAAGACTTGTTGCTGTTGTAATACATACTGACATCGTGTTTGCCACAAAAAATATTGGATTATAGCAAATAGAACGTTTAAGGTGCTCTTGTGATAGATTCTCCAAACACCTGAGTAATCTCCTAGTATTAAGGTAGTATAAGTAATCCTCGAGAAAAGGGGTATTTTCCACTTAGTAGCAAGTTCTGCCCATACCTGCTTACTTGAGGGACAATCAAAATAAAAATGAGAAATACTTTCTTTTATATTTACACACGTTAATTTAGGGCAATACCTTTCTGCTACTGGTTGGTGTTTAAGATTGCCTCTCACTTCCAACTTCCCCTGGGAACATAACCAGACAATATTCTATACTTTAACAGGGATTCTGGGGTCAGTAAGTTTGTTTATTACCCAGTTCATTTTGGCTGGGGTACATTCAGGGAAGATTGAAGTAACTTGCTGCACTCCATAAACTACATAAGAATAAAAATGTTTCCTGTTTAAAGCAATCAGGATCTGTTTCTCTATTTTCCATTGTTGTAATTTCTTAACAGAAGGGACAGCATAAATTGGAACTGCTAATTGTGGCAGCCAGCTATAGACCCATAGTTTAGGAGGGGTGTCCACACATTTTGCAAAGCACACTGTATCCATGACTGCCATATTGACCCACTTGTCTCCCAGGCACATTTAAAAGTGCTAAATAAAAAAATAAAATGAAAGAACACCACGGGATTTATCATATTGATCCCACCTCTATTTTATGGGAGGTAAGTGGTATCTTTCTTGATTGGATTGAGTCTGCTGCCCCAAAGCATCTGGAAAAAGACACTAAAAAGTCTTGTCTCCAGATGCACCGGTGGGGGGGGGACAAAAATATAACTGACATATAAGAATAATACATTTTTTAATGATTTGAACATGCTTTTTTTCCCTAAACTTCCATGTTTTCCAAAGACTAACCTTATTTTCACCTATTTCTAACTGTTTTTCCTAGTTATAAGAGGCCATGTCTCCTGGGCCTACCCATATACCTAAAATTTTTTGAGGGGTGGTAGAAATGGCAATACTACTTCTCTGTAATCGTTGGAGATGACTCATTCAAAGCTATAATGATGCTCTTTTCTTTGTTCAGTTTAGCACCAGAGTATTTTGCACAAGCGCCAAAGGTACTAATCGCCTTTTCTACTGAGCTGATATTTTGAACTACAAGTGTAAAATCATCTGCATATGCTATGACTTTTTCTGGGATTAGGGTCTCATTAGGGACCAGTCCTATAATTTGTTTATCCCACTTTATCTGTCGTATGACCGGGTCTAAAGCAAAGATATAAAGTAAGGGACTCAAAGGGCATCCCTGTCTTACTCCTTTTTTAGTAGTGGTACATCCTCTCCAAATAGACCATTAACTGCTGGAATAATATTGGCGTTAAAATATAATTGTTTTATCCAGCCCACAAAGGTTTTTGGGATACCATAGGTCTCCATAATATTGAACTAAAGCGACTACATAGCCTGTAAAATGTTGGGATTTACTAGCCTCACAGAGCTCTCTCAGTATGAAGAGATTGTGCTGGATCTTACGTTCAGGAATAGCACATGTCTGAGCTGTATCAATTAAAGCTTCAGAGATTTTTATTAATCTATTATTCAAAATTGTTGCCAGTATCTTATAATCACTATTAAGAATGCTATTTGGTCTCCAATTAGATAATTTCTTCTTGTCTCCCTTTTTAAAAATATAACATATTATAGCAGTACTGAAATCCTTACAACTTAACTCTGTTTGTAACATAAAATTAAAAATGTTTGACAACATAGGGCTCAGAAAAGAATATTTTTGTAGACATCATTAGAGAGACCATCTATACCTGGTGAAGTTCCAGTTTTTAACTTTTTAATTACCTCACATACTTCTTCAGAAGTAATTAGTTGTACCAAAGCAGTTCCTGCAGAGTGTTCTAAATGAGCTATTGGGACTGTTAAAAATTCCTTCACACTACCATTTTTAAGGGGTTTTGGGAGAAAGTTTCCTTTAGGTTTTGCTGCACTAATGGAAGCATTCATAAATTAGTATCTACAGGAGTGTTATCTGGTGTGAATAAGCCTTCCATGATGGTTTTGTCTAGTCTTTGCTTACAGGTTTTGTATGGATCGGCTGCTGGTTGGCTATTTGTTCCAAATCTCATTTCCATGTCCAGTGATTTTGCTCTATCATATTGATAGATTTTCATTTGCTTTTTTATTTCCTGAATTTGTGCGTTATATTTCATATGATATTTTGGAGGAAATGACATACGTCTGTATAACTGGTTTCTGTGATCTAAATATTTAATGTATTTTGAATTTGTAGTGTTTTTCCCATATGAGATGAACAGTGCTTTTAAATCCTTTTTTTGTATCAGTTCACCAGTCCCATAAATTATCATAAAAGCATAGCATTGAGTTTCTGGTACCAAAAAATATTTCCAACTGTCTCTGACATTCTGCTGATTCAAGTAAGGACACATTTAGCCTCCATCTATGAATATGGGAGTATATTTTTGGGGGTACTGCAGCTAAACTTAGGGAGCCTAAAAGTATGCAATGGTCAGAAAATTCTGTAGGTTTAAGATCTATTTTATATATTTGGACACTAGTATAAAATCAATATGATAGCATATATGTGTCTAAAGTAAGTTGCTCCTACATCTTTTTTCAAAGTTCTATAAGCATCTGATAAACCTGTATCTAGAATAATTTGTTTTAAAGCATGTGAGTCACAATAACATTTTTTGATTATATCCCCTGAATATTTCAGATCTAGGCTACAATAAAAGTCCCCTTCCCAGATAATGTTTTTGTGTGAATAGAAAAGGTTTTACTTCTTCAAAAAGTTCAGTTCTGGCTGATTTAGTCTGGGGGGCATAGAGGTTGATAAGGCAAAAAGCAATTTCTCCATATGTGCAATCTATGGCCAAATCCCTCCCTGGGCGTATATCAATCATTCTTGATATTCAGAAGTTAGGGTTTTTAAATAAAATTCCTATATCATCAACAGTATCTGTACCAAAAGTCCAAAAGGAGGGACCCCATGTCCAACTCCTTTTAACCTGGTTTATTTCAAAAATGGATGATAACCTAGTTTCTCAAACAAAGATGATTTCTGCTGCAATTTGTCCTAAGAAGGCTAAGGCTGATATTTGCTTTTTGTAGTGCTTCAAACTACATATATTAAGTGAAGCAATATGAGTGGAGGCCATGCGTTATGTAAAGAAAAAATGTTTTTTCATTATTCCTTCTCATTTTAGGGGCCTTCTTCATGACTAGCTTTAGTTTTCCTTTTTTTTTTTTTCCTTTTTTCCCCTTTTCTTTCCTTAGCAAGTTCCATAGTCCTACTTTCCTCCTCTTCAGTTATTATGTCAGACCTATGAGAGGTGTTGGACTCTGACTCACAATCTCCTGTATCAACTTGTAATGGGGAAAAGGGATTTTCCATCCTCAGGGGGAGGGGGGATTATGCTGTTTTGCTGATGCCCTTGTAAATCTTTTCCCTGTTTTAGCAATTTCAAAGGGAGGAGGCATGCTTGTGCTTGATTTTCCATCCTTAGAAGTTTGGGGCACCTCTCTATGTTCTAGATTATTCTTAGCCTCCACCTCTTTCCTAGTGAGGGGTTCATTTGTTTTTGGAATTTTGGCATCTGCATCACCAGAGGTTCCTTCTTGGGGCCCATAATGTGGTGGTCTACATCTGCCTATATTTTCAGAAAATGAATGTCTTCTTTTCTATTGGGCTATATCTACCAGGTCATCTTGGTCCCATCTCTCCGTTCTGTTTCTTTTTGCCTAGGGACACTGGTGAAATGCATGACATTTGTCATCACAGAAATTATACTGTAAGATGTTTTCACATAGGTCAGTAGAATGGCCTTTACCCCACACAAGGAACATTTAAGTAAGTCACAGGCACTACTCAAGTGAGTCTTAGCCCCACATTTATAGCAGGCTCTGGGCTGCCCACCATAGAAGCAGACCCCTCTGTCCTTACTCAAAAATAAGCTATTGGGAAGGTGAATGATTTCTGAGTTAACTTGAAATAATTTTATTTTAAATCTCCACCATCCTGTCCAGATTCCTTCAGTGTCAATAATTGCCTCTGGGGGTCCCAAAATATCACAATGTTTCTGCAGCCAGTGGTATATGTCAATAACATTTACACTTTCATTTCTAAACATGATAGAGATGTGTCTGATCTGAGGTTTAGTAAGAGGGATGGCATAGAAGGGGGGTTCAAAGAGCAGTTTGTTTAAGGTTATTGTATTTTTCCCAGAATCCCTCAAGGCTAATGTTAGATTTAAAACTAACATCAAAGGTGTCTTCCTCCGATATATGTATTAATGCATATATCTGTGCTGGCATGAACTTCATAGATCCCTTCAGTAAGTTTTTTGCAACATAGTATCTGTCAGGGTGCTCAAGTAACCCCCCATTCCTCAGCCTAACAGCGTTCCTCCTAGGGGCCTGTTCAAGTTTGTTTTTAAACAGTTGTGACATGGGAATTTTTGTTGGTAATTCATTTCTATCACCTTGCTGGTTGGACTGCTCATGCTCTGTATCAAACATTTCTGTACTGGTAGCATTTTGTTTCCCATTCTCCCTCCACCTTGTCAGGCACAGTGCTGTAGAGGCCTGAGCTTCGTCATCTAAATTCTGTGCAGAATCTATTATGGGATCCTGATTAGAAAAAAAATGTTTACCTGAGCTCAGGGTTTGTACTGCATCCTTTTTGTTCTCTGGTGTAGGCCTAAAATGAATATCGTCGCTCCAATCTGGGTCGGGAATCCATTTATCCAGTTCATCCCTTTTCTAGCCCAACTAGTTAAGAGCTCCTTAAGCAGACCAGTCATTCTTAAAATAATCCATAGTGTCTTGTTTGATTCCAAACTGTCTCCTAACCTGTTGTGAGACTGAAATGTCTCCTGTCTGCTCGACTGGAGTGTTTTTCTCCAATTTGCTGCATTTGCCTTGCAGCAGTCTCTGTAGTGCAGCCTTTTCCTGGAGTATCAGAACTACTGCTTGCAGGATCCGCTGAGGCCTTCCTCACCTCTGACTGTGGATTGCCAGTATTTCCATACTGTGTGTTTCCTCCAGTAACATTCTCCACCAATCTTTGTACATCTGTATGTACTGCGATATCATCCCGCAAAGATGAGGTAGTTTCAATCGGTTGCTCCATTGTAACTTTGATTTCCTCAAGGTCCAAAAGTACAGGCAGTTCTTCAGAGACATCCATCTCCATTACAGCCTCACTCTGTTCTGCCATCAGTACAGCGTGTGGGCTCCCTCTACTGACCAGAGTAAGGGAATTTTCCCGGTGTCCAGGCCAGATTTCTCCCATTCACTAAGAATACCACCAACAGCTTAATCTGGCTCAATTTCACTTGGTTACCATCTGTATCCCACCTCCTCCCGGTCACTCCTGAAAAAAGGACTTCTAGGCCCAGTGGGCTTACCGGGTCAACAAAATTCAATAAATAAATAAATTCTCTGCAAAATAATGGAAATATTATTAAAGGATTACGTAACTGAGATAACAGGTCGTGACAATATGATAGCGTATTCACAACAATGCCTTACTAAAAACAGATTTTGTATCACAAATCTGGTATTTTATGAACAAGTAAAGTTACTTGGTATACCTAGTGACGTCATTTTCCTTGAATTCAGCAAAGCATTTGACAGAGTACCATACAACAAACTCATTGTTAAAATAAACAATATGGGCATGGATAATAGAATTACCAAATTAATACAAAACTGGCTTATAGATCATCATCAGGGGTCAAAATCGGGGATTTATTATGTGGTAACATTAAAGTAGGTAGTGGGGTACCTCAGGGTTCAGGTTTGGGCCCTATTCTTTTCACTTTTTTAATTAATCATATGGATATAAGGATAAATAGGAACTTAAATTAGCTGATGACACTAAGCTAGGGGGCCCAGCATTAAGTAAAACAGATACTGATATCATACAGAGGGACCTCAGTAAACAACTGGGCTACCAAATGGAGGCTGGAGTTCAATGGTGAGAAGTGTGTTGTGTTGCACTTAGGGAAACTAAATAGCCACAGAGAGTACTTTTAAGGAGCCAAAACTTAAAAGTGTGCAAGATGAACAAGACTTGGGGATTATCATCCAGCCAGAGGTACATTTTTCACAAAACAGCAAGAATACTAGTGCAGAAGCCCTCACATTTCTAAGTTATATCAAAAGAAACTTGGGCTGGCCCACTGGCGCAGTGGTAGAGCTGCTGCTCACGACACTGATGACCTGGGTTTGAAAGAGAGCCTGGGCATTGGAGGGCTAGCCAGAGGAGGAGGATTAGACATCCCATGGACTGCTCTTCTCTGGAGGAGGGGGGAAGCTGCCAGTGCTTGCATGACCCCTAATGGAGACTGGGAGTCTGACTGCCAGAGCGCATTGTGGCTGAGAAGCATGACAGATGTAGGGCATTCTTACACATCAACATCATTGCACATCACACCTCTCCTATTAAACACACTGAAAAATGCTGGAGGAGCACAATGCTGCCAGCCTTGCCCTGACACCACATAGCTGACCTGTGGTGCCTCCCCAGATACCAGATGTGGAATCTGATGGGGTGAGAGGGGTGGCCCAACAGGCCCTGCTCTGAGGGTAAGCCAGGGAGAAACACCAGGGAGGATCTGCCTCAGGAATGATGATGGGCTCCTGCTGGGGGCAGAGCTGAAGGGGAGCAATTTTTGGCACCCCCCAAAAAAAGAAAGAAACTTTACTAGCAGACACAAGAGCAAAATTATCCCATTATACAAATCATTCGCTGTGCCATACATGGATTATTGCTCCTAATTTTTGTCACCACACATAAAGGGGGAAAGCAGTACCCTAGAAAGGGTACAAAGATGGTTTACAATATATCTTGACTGCAGATCTCACATTAATAGTTTAGGATTACACAGAAACATAGAATGTGTCAGCAGAAAAGGACCGGTAGACATATCTAGTCTGCCCTATTTTCCCTGCCTATTAGTTCAGAAAGAAGAAGACAAAGTGGTTACTTAATTCTACTGGAGAAAATAATGAATGATAAAATCCTATGTGCAGAAATGGGATTAGAAATTAAAGAACATGAGCATTATACTGGAGAGCATAATAAATGAAAGGTAGCAAATACAAGACCAGCAACAGGATCATATTAATCGTTATCAGGTCTAAATGAATTTAAAAAAAGATCTATTAGACACAATTACATCCTGTGGCTGTGACTAATTGGTTAATGAACCTACTAGGGATGCTAACATTTTGGACCGTATTATTACCAATAATGTTGATCGTATTATTGATACTAGAGTTAAGAGTCATCTAGCAACCAGTGACCAATATATGGTTGAGTGTAATATTGATTGTACAAGATCCAAATTAAAATTGAAAGCTATTACCAAAACTCCTAATTATAAAAATACAAATTGGGTGAAAATAATAGAAGAGCTAAACAAAATTGATTGGAATTTAAATCTTAAAGGGCTTAATGTAAGGAAAATCTGGGATAAACTCAATATAATTCTTCAATCTTATAAATTCATACCTATGAGGAAGAAATATAATAGTAAAGGTAAAATTCCTTTATAGTTCAATAAATCAATTAAGAAACAGATTTGTAAGAAATGCAAGTTATTTAAGAGATTTAAAACAAATCCCTGTTATAAAAATCTAATTTTATATAGAGCTGAACAAGTAAAGCTTCATAAATTGATTAAAAAGGAAAAAAGAAAACCGGAAGTTAAGTTTGCTCTCAATAAGGATCTAAAAAGTTTCTATGCGTATAAAAATATCAATAAACAAAAAAAATTTCTATTACCTCAATTGTACATAATGGTAAATCAATTAAAGACCCTAACGAAATAACCAGTAACTTTAACCATTATTTCACTTCTGTTTTCAATCCATCATCTAGTTTAGATTCTATGTTTTCCGTGGAAGGTAGTTAATTATTTGAAATTCAAGAAGAAGAAGTATTTGATGAGTTAGTAAATTTAAAAACATCCTTCTCACCTGGGCCTGATAACCTGAGTCCTGTTATTCTGAAAAAAAACTTGGCCAAACCACTCTCCTATCCACTTACCATATTGTTTAACACATCATTATCATCTGGCTTAGTTTCCAATGACTGGGAGAGAGCCATAGTAGTCCCAATACATAAAAAGGGAAGTTGCTCTACTGTCTCAAATTATAGGCCTATCAGCCTTACTTCTATTTGCTCTAAATTGATGGAGAAGATAGTAAACAATAAAATTGAAAAAGAAATGAAGGTATTGCATCCTCTGGATTTGTCTCAACATGGTTTTCAAAAAGGTTTATCATGTGTGACTAACCTTCTGTCCTTTTATGAGTTTGTAAGTGACAAATTAGGTAGTAACATCCCCACTGATGTCATCCTCCTGGATATTAGAAAAGCTTTTGATACAGTACCCCACGATTTGTTGATATCCAAACTAAATAGTATTGGAATCAACAAATATATAGTTAGATGGATTAAAAATTGGCCTGAATGTAAACAGTGTGTTAGGATCAATGGTATATTGTCTAATGAAGAGGGTGTCTCCAGTGGAGTACCCCAGGGATCAGTGCTCAGTCCGGTATTGCTTTCATTGTACATTAGCGATATGGGGAGTGGTATAAAGGGTGTCATTTCAAAATTTGCAGATTATACTAAGATAGGACATGAAGTGGACTCTATACAGAATTATTTAGAATTTTGCCAAGATCTGGAACAAATTGAATCATGGGCAAGATGTAATAAAATGGAATTTAATGAATCAAAATGCACAGTGTTGCATTTTCAGGGAAAAAATCCTAACTATAAATATAAACTTAATGGTGAAACACTGCAATGTTCCAAGAAGAAACTTGACTTGGGGATTTGGGTAAACACTGAGTTAGTGGCTATTGACCATACTAGCCATGTCTCTAATATTACTAACAGACTGCTAAGAACTATAAAGAAAACCTTTATTACTAGAAATAAGGAGTGTTTAATGAAATTATACAAATCTTATATAATACCGCACTTTGATTATGGTTCTCCTTTATGGAGCCCTTATTTGAAAAAAGAGATTAGTTTACTTGAAAAAACTCAAAGGAAATTAACTAAATCCTTAGTCAGTTTCAAAAACAAAGATGATAGGTCTAGATTAAAAGAATTAGGTTTGTTTTCACTTGAGACTCGAAGGAGGAGAGGTGATTTACTTCTGACCTATAAAATCTTGAAAAATCCAGATTTGATGAAAATATGTGGTTTCAGCTTCTTTTTTTTATTTTAAAATTATCTTCTTTAATTAGATTTTATAACTTATTTACATACAAATCAACCAGATCAGAGTAGTTAAATACATTTGTAACCATCATATCACATTCAGCTTGGGTACAGTCCATAGAGCCATGATTACCACAGCAATGTCCTTAATAGGTGAAGTCCAAGAAAAAAAAAAGGGGGGGGGCAGCAGAGACCAATATACAGTTCTCTTACCTCCCCAGATAGTGGCTTGACTTCCAAACTTCTTCTGTGGTGTGTTCTGCTAAACTTCCAGGGTTTCATGAACAGCCGGATCTGCTGGATTCCATATACACACCTTCTGTATGCCATAATATCTGGCTCTTACAGTTGCGAGTATTGCCCTACATCGAGACTCCCATTGTCAGAGGGTGTGGTCCCGAGAGGTGGACCCCAGGGCCCATTATTCATCTGTCCCCCCTTCCCCCCGTCCCCCTGACACAGACCCATAAGGGGGGGGACCTCATATTCAAACTGTTACACCTTTAGGGCGTGAAGGTGGGGTCTTTTAACATGTAGTATATCTGCCACCTGATCCATCTGCTGGTGAATTTTTTTTTGGTCATTTAGGCTATGTGTTATTTTTTCCATAACATAAATCTGTCTAGTAGTTTCCACCAATCCTGAATCGTAGAGTCTTTGGTGTCAACCACAGCTTGGTAATAGTTTTCTTTGCTGCGGCAAGAAGTATCAAAAGCAAATATCTAGTGACTGGGCCAGAGGTGTTCAGGTAGCACAGAAATAGAAACATCTTCATAGATAGATGAAGCTGGGGTCTAACAGCTCCTGAAGGTGGGTCTGCAAATGTGTGAAATATGGTTGTAGGGCGGGCATCGCCACATTATGTGTGTGATCTGCCCTATCCTGGCCATAAAGGCATCAGCAGCTAGATGGGTGGTTAAGTTTAAAGTGGCTGGTTATCACAGGGGTTCTGAAGTATCTGATTAGGCATTTCCATGCGAATTCCCGCCAGATATGCGAGCTTGAGAGTCTTGCCATATATCTCCAGGCTCTCTGCCAGTCCTGGGAGGTAATCTGGTAGCCAGATTCCTTGATCCATTGCTCCATTACCTTCCCTATTTGGGCGTCGCTATGCAGATTTAAGGCCTGGTAATATTGTGATATCAAATGGCCCTGGTTTGGGGCCCAATTAAGTATCATTGTTTCTGTATTAATAATGGGTGTCCCTCTTGCTCCCACCCCGGGGTAAGCCGCTACGTAATGTCTAATCTGCAGATATCGAAAAAAGTCTCGATGTGGCAAACTATACTTCCTTTGAATTTCCGTGTATGTGCATAACTCCTTGGGAAACTAACTCTTGAGGTATTTCAGCCACTTACCTCCATTGCCGAAAGCCAATATCAAATTATTTGGCCAAAGTCACCCAAGCTGGGATTGGGCATATGAGGGCAGAAAAGGGCCTAGTTGGTAGATTTTCCTAACACCTTGCCATCCCCGCAGTAATGCCGCTATCCAGGGGTTCATGTGGTTGTGTGGGGTTCCAGCTATTGTAGGGTGATAAATAATTCGGTGGAAGGTGTAATCATCTATCAATGCTCGCTCTATGTCCAGTCAGTGTGGGGAGTACCCCTGGTTTTGTCTGGCCATCACGTGCATCACACAGATAGTCTGCTGATAAAGCCTCAGATCTGGAAGGCCTAGGCCACCTCTGTCTCGAGGCAGCATAAGGATTTTCAGGCGGACTCTTGGCTTGCTGCTAGCCCAAATAAATTTAGAAATGTGACAGTTTATTTCTTTGTATGTCGTTAAAGGTAAGTGAATAGGGATGTTTTGAAACAGGTATAGGGCTCTTGGTAAAACAATCAACCTTACCAGGTCGATCCTCCGAGCTAGACCCAAAGGGAGCATCGTCCAAGAGGCCAGGTCACTCTTAGCCTGGAGCATAAAAGGAGAGTAATTATATTTGTAGAAATCTCGGGGGTTCTTAGAAATGGAGACCCCCCAGGTACTATAATTTATCCAGGTTCCATCTGCCTGGAACAACCTCTTGTACTCCAGGCACAGGGACATAATGGAAGGTGAGCAGTTCAGTTTTGGTAAGATTCAATTTGTATCCCGAGACTAGTCCAAAGTCTTCTAAGGTTTGTTTGATTAAAGGAAGGGACTGATCAGGGTTACGCAAGTAAAGGAGGATGTCATCTGCATATAGGGCTATTTTATGTTCGACCCCTCCTAATTCCACCTCTATTCTCCTGTCCTCCCTTATTTTCTGGGCTAATGGCTGATAAAGGCTGCAAACAGAAGAGGGAAAGGCACCCTGTCTCGTCCCTGTGCAAAGGAAATAGGCAGAATGGTGTCCGTTTATTTTACACAGGCCGCTGAGAAGCATAAATGTTTTAAAGTGCTGCAAGTAAGGAGGAAAACCGAATTTATGAGGGTTGCGTATAGAAATGGCTATGCCACCCTGTCAATAGCCTTTTCAAGCGTCTAGACTGGCCAGCAGGTTGGAATTCCCAAACTTTGTACATGGTGGACAAGGTGGAGAGTTCGCCTTATACTATCTGCAGTGGTGCGGGACCGGACAAAGCCCGTTTGGTCTTTATGAATTAGTTGTGGGAGAACCTGGTCCACCCTATGGGTTAATATATTCATAAATAATTTATAGTCTTGATTAAGTACCGAGATGGGCCTGTACGAGGAGCAAAATTGTGGGTGCTTATTGGCTTTGGGGATTACAGAAATCGAGGCATATGACCATGATGGGGGGGGTCTCCCTCCAACACAGCGTTAAAAACGCCCAGGAGGTTAGAAGAGACACATGGCCTGACTACTTTATAAAATTCCATGCCATAGCCATCAGGACCAGGGGCTTTCAAAGATTTGGCATTACCGATAGCTTGGCCTAGCTCACTCTCGGAGATCGGGACTACCAGGGCTTCGCTCTGTTCCTCTGTGAGTCGCGGCAGGGCAATCGACTGAAGGAATTCCAATATGTGCTGTGGAGAGGCCATACTCTCAGGGGTGTATAATGTTTTATAATATGCGGTGAAGGCCTCCGCAATGTCATGTGCCCTGGTTAGACGGTGACCACGACTAGGGTGGTATATTGATAGAATTGTGGCGGCCTTTTTTTGTTTCCGGATTTGATAAGCTAATAACCACGTTGCTCTCGGCCCCACCTCATAAAACTTCTGACATAAAAAGGTTAAGGCTATCTCTGTTTGCTGATATATAAGCCTGTCCAACTCGTACCTGGTTTGCTGCAGTTGGGGGAGGATCGATGAGTCCCCCTGTTTATGTGCCATCTGCAGAAAATGGAGGGCGTCCTCCAGTCTAAGCCTTTGCACCCTACGCTGTCGTTCCTGTTCCGCCGTGTATTTTATGATGTGGCCCCTGAGCACGGACTTAACCGTGTCCCAATAGATTGAGGGATGTGAGTCCTCAATTGGGTTATCTGCTTTTATCTCTTGAATTTTCTCTACAAGAAATTCCCGAATTGTTTAGAGCGCAGATAGTATGGATAAGCTGCCAAAGTGTCTTTTGGGCTGGAGGTCGAAGTCCCACAGGAAGACTGGAGGCATGGTCAGAGAGGAATGTCCCCAATCCACCTCGTGTAATAAACCCAGGTGTTCAACCTGTGTGTATACTTGGTCAATCCTAGAGTATGTACGGTGCACTGGGGAATAGTAAGTGTAATTCCGGGATTGCGGATGGAGCTTCCTCCATACGTCGCACCAGCCCACTTCTCCTATGAATTTCTTAAAGTACTTTTGGGTTGCCGACATTTTGGAGGGTCTGATATTCGAGGAGTCCAGATTAGGGTCGATGGTAAGATTAAAATCACCGGCCATCATGAGGACTCCCTTGGTCTTCTGTATAATCTTATCCTGCAGAGGTTTCATTTGTGATTTCAGGGTACCTGGGGGTAAATATATGTTTACCAGGGTTACTAATTTGTTGTTTATTGCACCCTGTACTAATACCATACGGCCTTCTGGGTCAGCCCAGCTGTACTCTGCCTTGAAGGGGATACTAGGAGAAACAATTATTGCAACTCCCCTCCGTCTGCCCACCCTGGCCGAGGAGAAGAAGGTCTGGCCCTTTCTCAGTTTAGCCAGTTTGGCATGTTCGGAGTGGGTCATGTGGGTCTCCTGCAAATACGTTAAATCTGCCTTAGACCGTTTAACAAATGACAGAGTCCTGGATCACTTTATAGGTGACACCAGACCATTGACGATGAATGACACCAATTTAACTCTGGGGGAACTCATTACGACTCATGAATATATGAGGTATAATCCCTGCTCACCCGCCCCCCAAGGGCCCTGGGTCCACCACCCCCGGACCACACCCTCACCGCTCCCAATGACTCAGACCTGGTGATCGTGACATAACAACAGTAACCACTCAACAACAAATCATATTTATGAATAACAATACTTAACATACAACAACCATTTAGTATTGCAATCATACTTAACTCTCAACGAGTACTTCCACAGATCAGAAAACCTGATCTTATGGTAAGGAAACCCTTACCAATTGCCTACAGCCCTGAGCTGTAGCACTTTGTGCTAAGGGGAAGGGAAAGTGGAATAGGTGACCGGCCTAGGTGCCATATGGCCCCCCCTATGATCCCTCTTATAGTATAGTGAGAGAGGGAGTATTCCTTTTAGGGGGAGAGATATCCATCCCGGGGTGTATAGGAGAGATCGGCCTAAGTTCCCCTGGTTCCATAATGGCAAAAGGGAGACACGGCCCCCCCACATCCCAGCAAGGGATATAGGATATTCTAGCACCGTATACTAGTGCCTGTAGGGTTAGGGGCAAACCAAAACATGGTGGACGAGCACCGTCCCTCCAAGGCCTCTCAGTCCAACCCCACAGAGGTACCTACAGGGACCTTATAGGGTCTGTCTGATAGGGGTGTTAACCTACCCATTGCTGCCTAGTGGGGGGGTGTCAGGCCACCATATCTCTCAGCCTCTAAACGCAAGGGCGGAGAAGGGGCATGACCACCCGGCACCCCACGGGCACCCCATGGTTGTGGTCTGGAATCCGGGGGCCACCCCCCTCCCCACGAGGGCTCCTGGTTCGAACAGAGTGAGTGGGTCCCCAAGCCCAGCCAACCCTGACAGGATGCAGGGAGGGACCTGCACACAAGGCCTCAGAGTCCAGGAGTGGGCGATCCGGGTCACCGCCCCCTTAAAGGACACCCATTCATCCCCAATCAAACCCCCATCCGGGGTTCCCTCCATTTCCAACCGGGGGGGGAGAGTCCACCCCGTCCGCCAGTCAGGAGGAGGGCTCCCCACCCCACCCCAGATGCGTCTGGTGGGGACAGGACTCCCCACTCACGGCAGCGTAGTCTGTCCTTCACCGTAGCCCAGTCTTTAAACTTCCCCTCCCACCCCACCTCCAAAGGCAGCTGTAGAAGTCTCGTATCAAGTGTTTATTGCCTTTTATTTTCAGTATCAGTTCCGTAACTATAAATGTACTGTCTGCCATGTCTTTTATTCCAAGGTGACTCTACAGCATTATTGTTTCCCCTACCTTTCCGTTCCCTGTACTCCCAGAACACCAGACCGCTTTGCCCAGCAGCTTCTCAGACAAGGCCATCTGGGTCTGGAAGAGGTCTCTCCTGCCATCCATAAGGGGCTCACATCTATATCATTCCATTTTGGCAGGATTTCAAGAGTCCCAGGAGGCAGACCTCATTCCCAAGCCCAGCCCAGTACCCCATCCATCTCCCCCCCCAGGCGGGTCCAGCTCCCCGCTCACCCCCTCTCCACCTTTCGAGCCATATTTCCCCAAGGGACCTCAGTCCTGAAGCTGAGCCTGCCTCCTCTACAGCTCTAAATTGCCTTGGAACCAATGGAGGCCACTGACAGGGTGGATCCCACCTCTCCATTCCCTCCCCGCCTCAACCATCACATAATGGGACTGCAGAATCACACTTGTCTCGGGGGCCCTTCTGGCCTAAGACAGGCCTCAATGTCTGGGTAGCTCCCACCTCCCTATCCATATAATCTCCCTCCTCCCTACCTCCCGGGCTATCTTGATCATCAATGGTAGTCTCGTTGTTGCCTTGCCGCTAAATATCTCCCTCCGAGGCCAGTGTGTAAAAGGAAAAATACTTGCGGCAGTTTCAAGTGTTCACTTCAATCCTTCTGCTGTCGCTGCTTCTCTGTGGCCGACCGAGATGCTCGTAAGGTGCCCACAATCTTCTGGAGGGCCTCCAGGCCCTGCCTGCGCCACTCATTCCTCTGGCCACTGCTCCACATTTTCTGGGCCAGTTTGGATGAGACCGAGGGTTCCCTGCCAGTGTTGATCTGAGGTACTTCCAGGTTCCTGCTCTGAAGCTCCACCGTGGCCTCCTCGGCCATCTCAAATGTGCGTGTGCCTTTGGGGAAGAGAACCACCATCCTAGAGGGATACGGCGTGCGAAACTTGATTCCCGCCAGCTTCAATGCTCTCATGGCAGGGGCGTAGGCTCGTCTTTGCGCCATTATCTCCGGGGAGTAGTCGTTATCAAAATACAGGCGTTGTTCTTCCAGGAGTACTTTCCCCAACTTCCAGGTGGTGTGCAGGACAGCTTCCTTCTCTTGGTATCTGAGGAAGCGGATTAAGATAGTGCGGGGGCAGGATCCTGGCGGGGGTCTCCGGCCCAGGGTGCGATGTGCTCTCACGAGCTCCAGAGTAACTGTATCTGGTAGATGAAGCAGCTCTTTTAATATCTTCTGTAGATAGGGGATCATTTCTGACCCTTCAGAGCCCTCCGGGACCCCTGACAGCCTTAAGTTGTTTCTCCTGCTCCTACACCTGGCATCTTCTGCTCGGCCTGCAGGGCTTTCAGCTCCTTATGAATCTGCACCAGGCATTCTCTACATCCACCATCCATTCCTCCGTTGCAGCTATGCGGCCTCCCCACTCTTCTGGCGCTTCTCTAGTTTATCAGTAATAGGTGCATAGCGCCCGTTGCCGTCGATTTCATTCCTTCTTCCTGAAATCTCTTAACTCGGCCAGCACCTGGGCCATTTGTTTCTGTAGAATAAGGTGTGGGGCCTGACCTAGGTGCGCGCTGCTCCAGTACGAGGAACCCGAGGTCCGGGAGTCCTCTCTGCCTGACCCCTCATCGGCCGATCTCTCCTCTTCGTGCTGTGTAAGCACCGAAAAACTTGCTTCCTCCTGTTTCCTGGGCATTCTCGGTGCCCTCTGGTGAAAGACTTTGAAGGATGGTACTGGATTTGTGAACTTTGGAGGGCGGTTGATGGGATCACTCGGGGGAGCCACTCGAACTAGGCAGCCATAGTACCCGTGATGTCACCGGAAGTCGTGGTTTCAGCTTCAAAGATATACCAGCAAGGAATTTAAGATTGCATAAGAGACAGCTATACATTTCAAGGGCAAGGACTGTTAAAAGACAACATTTATTTTCTATAAGATCATCTAAAATATGGAATTACCTACCTGCGAACATTATTATGGCACCCTGTTTCGATCAATTTAAGAGTAGATTAGATAATCACTTGATTTTAAATCAGATGGGTAACTGACACTATGGTAAAAGGACCCCACTAGGAGTGGAAGACAATTAAATGGGCCTTATAGCCTACTTTGTCTTATTCTACCAAGTATTACCAAGTACCAAGTATTATACAGAGAGTAGTGGCCAAATGGAACAAACTTCCACAAATGTTTGTGGATGCCATTAGCATAAACAGTTTCAAAACACAGTTAAATGCATTTATAAAAGCAGAGGAAATAAGAGCACTAAGCACTGTTTATTGCGGGGGGAGGGGGAGATAGGCTTGTAGGACCAAACTGGTCTGTTCCTACCCTTGTATGCCGTGGTAACCATAATAGGAAGAGAGGATGCTGACTATCTTTATGTCTGCATGCTCTGCATGTTAACACCTTGCATTTCCCACCAGTGTTCTGTGAGAGGTGAAGGATGAGAGGAAAAAAGATAATACCCTCTGGCCTTGCAGTCTGACACCCAGGGTACTCTGTGGCCTCATGACCACACTCAGGAGGAAGGCTGGATTCAGTCTCCAGAGGGCGGAAGCTGTCCATTCTTAAAGTCCCCATCAAGGGAGAAGTGGGGGGTGCACAATGATTCCTTGAGGTAAGGCAGTATTGAAGCTGGGAGGTTGCTGGCAGAAGGTGTGGCAAAGGAGAATGAGAAAAAGTTTCTACTTCAGATTGTTCTGCAGTCAAACTGACTTAGAAGACAGGAACATTACTTAAATGTCAAACAAAGATCAGCAGGCCAAAACCCAATCATGCAGAGGACACTCATACTAGAAGTTTTATGCCCTCCAGTATAATGCTCACACACAAAGGCCCATCTTCTTGAAGGTGGAAGCAAGCTGCTTTGAAACAGCTGGGAACTGTGAAGGAGAATAATATTAAACTGGCAGTCTGAAGGAAAGTTCACTCTTGCTCAAATCTGAGGGCGATGTACTTTACTTCCGGTTTAACAGTTGGTATTGCTTTGTGTTTGTTTTTTGTTTAATCAGGAGGGGATTTGTAGTACTGCTTATGTACATTTAGATTGGGAGTTATACTTCAGAGAGATTGAAACACTGCATAATTGTTTTTCCCTTGTGTATAGCTGAATTTTTGTCTGCTAGTATTTTGGTGACAGTCTGTATCAAACTATTTTTGGTGCAGTGAACTAATTACTGGTAGCTGAGGATTTGTCATTGTAAGGCCTGCAGTTTAGTGCAAGTTAGTGGAGGTTTATGTATTTGAGCCAGAACATGCCTCGGGTGGTGGAAACTGGTTTCCTCTGATTGTCTTCAGAGCACAGAACACCAGGTTGTATTGGGTATGGGGAGACTTACATCATAGGTACTGGGCTCAACTGCTTTATTTTTCTCTGACTATAATTGCTTTTTGCTGGGTTTATTCTCTGTTAAATTGTTGTGCAGGTTGTCTTGCTGAAAGGAAGATCAGCACTCACCAGACTGGTGGGTCAGAGCTGTAGCCGATTGTTCCTGGAGGGCATGGGCTTGGTCCCACCCACCCTGCCCTTCACCCTGCCCACCCCAAGGGTGTCATTTCCTTTATAAAGGTTCTGACATTACTTCCTAAAAGGGCAAGGGGCATACAACTGTCATATCCTTAACAGTCCAGCACACTACACAGAGGGTAAACGCACGTACACGCTAACAAAAAAGACAACCCCCCACAAAAAAAAACATATTAAACAGGAAGGGAGAGATATGTGGGGAGTGGTGCAATGCACTGGCTGTGGGGCAGCAGTCTTCTGAGAGACATTCTGAAGGCTGCACTGCTGCCCTATTTGAAGGAAACTCATTGCTCTGAGGGAGGAAGCTCCCCATCTCCAGGCCGACCTGGCAAGGGGAGGGAAACCTCCCCCACCCAGGAAACACCAGGGCTGCCACTACTGCCTCAGATAGGCCAAGAAAGAGGAGCGGTTGGACCATGGTGGGCTCAGGGAGGGTGAGGGTGGTAGAACAGAGGCACATCCTTCCAGTTGTACCTCTCCACAATTTATACGCTGTTCTGGCAGAGTGTGGTTCCTTTATGGAGACACCCGCAGTGGAGACCAAGGAGGATGCTGGGAACCTCTACAAGGGAGACCCACAGGAGGGTGGCATGGGAAACCACGGGGAAGGAAGCAGTTTCTGGTGGAGGACTCGATTATTAGAGGAGCAGAACTGGGGGAGAGAGGGGAGAGGAAGGTATGATGCCTGCCTGGCACCATGGCATGGAGGGACAGGAAGTGAATCCTCAGGATCGCAAGAGCAGATGAAGGGCAGAGGGAGCTGGACATCATTGTCCACCTAGGGATAAATGACCTAGCTGGGCATGGGATCAGAGCAGTGCAGGAGGAGTTTATGGAGTTGGGGAGGGGCCGTAGACAGGTAGCATGCACAGTAACCTTTTTGGAGGTGCTGCCTGTCTATGGCATGGGTGAGGCTAGGGTACTCTGCACCATGCAATTCAATGAATGGTTGAAAAACTGTTGTGGAGCACAGAGTTTTGGCCTCATTGGGGACTGGGATTCCACCAAGGGATATAGACCTATACAGGCACAATGGTCTGCATCTGTCTAGGAGGGAAACCAGGCTCCTAAGTGATAGGTTTAAATGCTTTATTGGCAAGCTTTTAAACTAGCTGGGGGGGAGGCACTGATAAGAAGCAGGAAATTCCCAGTCTCCCCCCACAAAACAGGTTAGTTAGCGAGGTAAACACCAAAGTAGAGATGCTAATAGGAAGCAGGACAAGGGTAAATGGAGAAAAAGGCAGTAAGGGCAGGGATGGGGCTAAAAGGGGTAAGGCCATCAAAAAATGGAGGGTGATGAGTACCAATGCCCGTATTCTAGGTAACAAGCTTCCTGAACTAGTGGCTTTGATGGAAGAGGGACACCTGGATATCATGGCAGTCACAGAAACATGGTACACAGAGAACCATGACTGGGATGTCAATATACCAGGGTTCACCATCTACAGGAGGGACAGGGAAGGTAAAATAGGAGGAGGATGAGCTCTCTACTAAAGGGAAGTAATCAAAGCAATGAAACTAAAGGGTAAACAGGGAGGAGAGGGTGCACTGTAGGTCACCTTGGAGATAGGAAATGGCACCACAATCCGCACAGGGATTGTATACAGACCCTCATCTCAGGGGGAGGAAATGGGCAAGAAAATTATAGGAGGCATCCTTAGAATGGCAGAAAAAGGGGAGATATTGTTGATGGGGGACCTGAATATGCCAGATGTTAATTGGAGCACATTTGCTGCAGCCACATCCAAGAGCGGGGTAATTCTTTATGCCCTGCAGTGGGCATGCCTCAGACAGTTTGTGTTGGAACCCACCTGGGAGGGAGCAATCTCAGACCTGGTATTCTCAAATGAGGACAGAGCGAGAGAGAGAATCACAGATTTAGAAATAAGTAGCCATCTAGGAACAAGTGACCACCGAACAGTGTGGTTCATGATAAATACAGCCGTAGAGTAAAGCCATACAAAAGTGAAGGTATTGGACTTGAAGAAGGCTGACTTTGGCAAAATGGGTAAGTGCCTAAGGAATGCGCTAGCAAGTGAGCAGGAAGGAGTGGTGGAAGAACAATGGGGAAACATCAAAACTGCCCTCACAGAGGCAACAAGCCTTTGTGTGAAGCAAATGAACAAAACAAAGTAAAAAACACAATGGTTCTCAAAAGAGGTGGTGGGGAAGGTTAAGGAGAAAAATATAGCATTCAGGAAGTATAAGGAATCACAGAAGGAGCAGAACAGAGAACTGCATCAGTTAAAGCAGAAGGAAGCGGGGAAGGCAGTAAGAATAGTGAAGGCCCAAACTGAGGAAAAGATAGCCAACTCACTTAAGAAGGGGTATAAAAACCTTTTATAGGTACATCAGGGAGTGAAGGAAGACCAAGGAAGGGATAGTGATGCTTAATAAAGGGGAGGAGAGGTGGGCAGAGGGTGACAGGGAAAATGCAGAGATACTGAATGAATACTTTTGCTCAGTATTCACAAAAGAAGAAAAGGGTGAGGTACCTAAACCAAACAATAGAAGCACTCTGGACAAGGGGGTCGATACCAATCCATTCACAGAAGAAAGGGTCCTGAAAGAACTCCTGAAACTCAAGGTGGACAAAGCAATGGGGCCTGATGGGATTCACCCCAGAATTCTAAAAGAACTATGGTGAGACCTAGTGACACAACTGACTACTCTTTTTAACAAATCATGGGAGGATGGTGTGGTACCTAAGGACTGGAGGAGGGCGGATGTTATTCCCCTTCACAAAAGTTGGAGCAAGGCAGAGGCAGGAAACTACAGACCTGTTAGTTTGACCTCAGTGGTAGGGAAAATGATGGAATCACTTCTGAAAGAAGGAATTCATGAGTACCTAGAGGCCAGCGAGGCACAGGACACAAGGCAGCATGGATTCACAGCGGGAAGATCATGTCAGATGAATCTAATAGACTTCTTTGACTGGGTGACCAAAATAGTAGACCAGGGAGGAGCTGTGGATATGGCCTGCCTAGACTTTAGCAAGGCATTTGACACAGTCCCACACAAAATATTAACAAACACGTTAGCCAGTCTGGGAATGGTTCCTAGGGTGGTAGCCTGGGTAACAAATTGGCAGGACAACAGGACGCAGAGGGTAGTAGTAAATGGAGTACACTCTGAAGAAAGGGTGGTTACTAGTGGGGTACCACAGGGTTCAGTACTGGGACCGGTCCTCAGTGTCTTTATAGGAGATATTGCAGAAGGGCTGGGAGGAAAAGTATGTCTCTTTGCAGATGACACAAAGATCTGCAGCAGGGTTGATACACGGGGGGGATGGAATGGATGTGAAGGGACTTGGCAAGGTTGTAGGAATGGTCAAAAGTATGGCAGCTTAGATTCAAGGCAAAGAAGTACAAAGTAATGCGCCTGGAAAACAAAAGCCCAGGGGAAGAGTACACAATGGGGAGGAGGGGGTATTGACAATAACAAAAATGGAAAGGGACCCGAGGGTAGTCGTATCAGACGACCTTAAGGTAGGCAAGCAATGTGGGAAGGCAGTAAGGAGGGCTGGGGGATACTGAGATGCATAGGGAGAGGCATCACCAGTGAAAAACAGTAAGTTGTTATTCCTCTGTACAAACAGTTGGTGAGACCCCATCTGAAGTAGTGCATGCAGTTCTGGAGACCCCATCTCTGCAAGGACATAGACTGGATGGAGGCGGTCCAGAGGAGGGCAACTAAAATGGTGCAAAGTCTACAACAGGAGCCATATGAAGGAAGACTAAAAGAGCTTAATATGTATACTCTTGAGGAACAGGGGGAACATGATAGAAACTTTAAAATACCTCAAGGGAATCAACAAAGTCCATGAGGGGAGCATCTTTCAGAAAAAGAGATGTGCAAGAACAAGGGGACACAGTTTGAAGATGGAGGGGGGATGGCTTAGGGGCAACGTGGGTAAGTATTTTTTCATGGAGAGGGTAGTGGACACATGGAACCGCCTTCCTGAAGAGGTCATGGGGTCAAAAACAGTGGGGGAATTCAAGAATGCATGGGAGAGACATAAGGCAATTATAGTGGGGGGTAGGAGGAAATAGGCTGTTGGTTAACTAGAATCTGCAGCTTATTCAATAGGTAGGGAAATGGGCAGACTAGGTGGGCCAAGCGGCCCTTATCTGCCATCAAAGTCTATGTTTCGACATTGTCCAAATAGCCTTACCTTACCTTCATTTCACTGGTGTACATCAATCGTCGAACATGAGCTTTGTCACGGTTTCTAGACAGGAATGTTAATTTCAACTTAATTTATTTATTTTATTTATTTATCAAGTCTAGGATTATAAATACCTTTGAGACTTGGCTCTTTTACAAAGGTTCCACACCAGAGAAATACAAATTATGGGGAACATCAAGACAGACATTACAACAATGTGGACATTGCAAACAGAGTACAGATTAATACAATTCAAGGGTAGCATTGTAACAAGGCAGCCAGTGGCATTTGTCAGAGAAAATAGACAACAGATAAGAAGTGCCAGAGTCATAGGGAGAGAAGGGAGGAGGGAGAAGGAATGTAGGAAGGGTGGGGAGAGGGTGAAAAGTGCAGCATTGGGTATACCAAGATGTGAGGGTAGAATCCAGTGAGGAGGGGAGGGGGGGACAACTAGAGCAGAAAGGGAAGTGGAGAAACAAGGTTAAGTTGGGCAGTCACAGGAGCTGTTGGTAGTGAGATAGTCCTGGAGCCTAGTTTTAAACATACCAATTGTTGGGGCAGATGAGATGGTTGGGCTGAGGCCATTGAACCAGAGTGGTGCTCGATAAGCAAAAGAGCATTGTCCCTGTGAAGTGTGATGGTGGGGGACTTTCAGTACCTGTAGCGTGGATCTCCCAAGGCACCATTTGTTAATTCGGTGTTGTAACAGAGTTGAGACCCAGAAGGTGCAAGGCCAAGGTAGATATTTTTTTGCCATGGAGCAGGTGAGAAACTTTATACGGTTTGATAGTTGGAGCCAGCTAGTCTGAGTGTACAGGTCACATGTGTGGGTGAGACGGTGAGCACCAGTGATGAGCCGACATGCCTTATTTAAGGCAGTTGAGAGGTGTCTAAGGGTTGTGGTTGTGGCCAAGCCATAAATGATGAGATCATAGTCTATTACAGAGATCACAGAGCTCAGGACTGCAACCTTCAAAGCTTCTGGCGTGAGGTGTGGTCTGTGTTTGTAGAGGAGACCAAGCCGTGTATCAGCAGCTGTAGCTACATTATCTACATGAAGTCCATAGGAAAGATTAGGGTAAAGCTGTATCCCTAAGTATTTGAAGGACCCCACCTGATCTAGAGTGTTCCCCTGGGTGGTGGAGATAGCCAAGTGGTGTAGCTTGTGGGTTATGAGAGCTACAGAAGAGCATAGATTTGGTTTTCTTGTCATTGAGGACCAGTTTATGATTAAGAAACCATGTCTCTACAGAACTGAAACCAAGTTGAAGGTTGTGTTGAAGAGTTGCAGTATCTTTGTGAGTGGAGAATACAGCATCATTGGCATATAGTATGATCTGCTCAGAGCAGTGTGTAGGGAGGAGTTTGAAAAGGTAAAAGGAGGGGCCCAATATGGATCCTGTGGGACACCAGTGAATAGGCAGGTATCAGAAACAGGCGTCCGCAATTTTACTCTCTCGTTATAACTGTTTTCTAAAGAAGCTTTTTAAGACCAGAGAGAAGTGTCAGGTGATAGCCGGTATTCCGTGAGTTGGTGTATTAGTAGTCCATAGTGTACTGTATCGAAGGCCTTGGAGAGGTCGACGAAAACGGCCCCTGTGAGAAGGCCGTTGTCAAGGGATTTGTGCAAAGCTCCAGTGAACTCAAGAAGGGCTGTGGTGGTGCTGTGTCCTTTTCGGAAGCCGTGTTGTTGTGGACAAGGTATTTTGTATTTATCCAAGTGGTTGGTAAGTTGATCAGCCACGATGCGCTCAAGTGCCTTAGAGAGTGGGGGCAGTATGGAGATAGGGCGATAATTTGAGTGATTCGTCTTATCCCCACTTTTATGGACGGGTGTCACGGTGGCTGTTTTCCATAGGTCTGGGAATTTTCCACAGCTGAGAGAGAGGTTTAGGATTTTTGTTAATGGATGAATTACATCATCAAGGGTGAGCAACAGAAGCTTAAGGTCCAGGGTGTTGCTACTAGATCTAGATTTAGAGATAGCTGCAGTAATATAGCGGCGAGCTTCATTCAGCCTTACCTCCCTGAAGTAGAAGAGGGAATGATTAGACTGAGGGGCTGAGGTATTTGGGGAGTAGGCCCTGTTTTCGAAAAAGTCATGGGGTAGAACAGCACTAAAGTCTGAAAAAGCCATGTTAAAGATGTTTGCGATCACCTTGGGGTCGAGGGTTGAGGATCCATCAACCATTAACATGGCCGGAGAGGTTTTTGGCTGCTTCCCTGTGACATCCTTGATATTGTCCCAGAAGGCATGACCATTTCCTCATGTATTGGTGAGAGCGTCTTTGTAATAGGTGGATTTCATTAGCTGTATGGCTTTTGTGCAGGCATTTCATGCTTGTTTGTAGTTTTGGATGTCCAGTTGTTTGCCAGTGGCCCTGGCAACTGCCCAGAGGTGATTCCTTAGTTTCAGCTGTGAGAGAAGAGCCGTGTGACCCATGGGTTAGAGAGAGATTTTGTTTTCGCCTTTAGCTGGGGAAAAGGGTGCAGACTTTGTTGAAAATTGAGATGACGTGATCAAGAGCTAAGTTAACATCTGTTGCTCCATAGATGGGTAGCCAGTCTTGTAGAAGCAGGTGTTGTTTGAGATGTGGAAGTTTTCCACGAGGAAGGACTCTGCTAGCGATAATTTTGGGAGGGGGCTTAAGGAATTTGTTAGACCATGCACACATGACTGGGGAGTGGTCACTGAGAGAGTCTGGGAGAATGGTCGTATGAGAAGTCCTTGTGGGGTGAGTGGTGAGGACCCAATCCAAGAGGGTATTGGTGCCAGTCTTGTAGTAAATCCTAGTAGGGGAGTTTACCATTTGCGTGAAGTTAGCAGCTGAGATGGAGTCTTTATAGGCACTGGCGCTCGATGCTAACCAGTTTATGTTGAAATCCCCTAGTAGAATAAGTTCAGCCTCGGGAGGATGAGAGCTGATAAAGTTTAGGACGTCGCTGAATCCATGTTCAGGGTCCCTGGGTGGGATGTATATGGAGACAATAGTCAGGGCTTTATGGTTGGGACCTAGGATGATTTTTATTGGCAGAATCTGGGCTGAGGCAGAAAGTGATGGAGTTGCTACAGGGTGCCAAGACAGGGAGTCTTTGATATAGATTGCGCAACCACCGCCTTTTTGGATATCTGGTCCAGCCTGGACATTGTAGCCCTGTATTGTTACTGCTGAGTCAGGAACTTTAGGTGTCAGCCAAGTTTCCACCACTGCAAGGATGTCAGGGTTGTGTTGGCATATGAAGGCTTGGAGTGCATCCAGCTTTGGTAGTAGGCTGCAGATATTAATGGTTGCAAGGATAAGGGCACCTGGAGTTTGTGTGTGGCCTGAGCTTCTAGGGCCAGGATTGGGATGGACTCTGCCTAAGATGAGAAGGAGGAGGAGTTAAAGGATTAAAGATCATTCTTACTCCCAACACAATGAGTAGTCACCAGGGTGCAAAGCAAAGGCGCTGAGTGTGCAGATACAGAAATCTGCTTAGTTTTAGTGTCAAGGACATGCCTTCTTTACAGCTTGCATATGGATGTGTTTCCCCTTCGTCAGGGTATTGCCCTTAGCTCTGTCTTGACTTTGTCTCGAAAATGGCAATGCAAATTTAAAAATCAGTTTTTGGGAGGAGCCATAGATACTAGTGCTTTATGCTCTACACAATTGAAAAATTCTGACTCGCACCATTCCAAAGGTATATATAGTATCAGCTTCTATCATTTACAGTTGTGAAAACAAAAGAAATCACAACTGAAAAACAGGTGTTACAGAACAAAACCTCACAGAGAAATAACAGAATTCTGAGCACTCACCACTGGAGACAAACTGCTACCAGACACTGATTAGTGGTGCTGAAAATGTTATTATTGCAGTGTCAGGATACAGAAAATAGAAAGTCAGGCTCCACCAGGAAAAGCTGCCTGATACCATTCACACTAAAACTGGCACAAAAAAACAACCAGGAGTCTGATGGATTGTTCCTATTTTCACAACAATAAAACTATATAAAGTCCCCTACAGAATCATGCAAGTGCCTGCATGGTACATCGGTATTGCAACCCCAAATGGTATTCAGAAGATCTTGTGGGAAGATGCACTTGAGCATGTCCAGCTAAATATCCCGAACATGCAGGATCGCGCATCTGAAAATGTGCGGCACATCTCAGTCAGGGGGGACCATGCACCACAGGCAGGTACATAGGGAAATGCGCTGGGACAGGTGAGATGGGCATGGTGCAACTTTGAAATATTCAGCCAGGATATGCAAATGGCCTCACTGCAAATTCCGAGCCCAAATCCTACATGCTGGAGCTCATTACTGGAATGTATTCAGGTCATTAGCATACCCTGGGTAAGCTTGGTTCCAGCTTTGCAGGGCTACCCCACCACCCCACAAAGTTGAACAGAAGGTACTGCAGCCTAGCAGGCAGGTGTACTGGGATTGTAGTGGGTGGGTGGGTGGACTGCATTGGCCTGGGTACAGTGTTACACCCCATAGCCATGTACAGGGTCAGACAGGAGCCCTCCTGGACATACAACAGGGGCAGGCACAGGGTGACACAGGCTGATTGGGAATGCCACATGCATGTGATACACCAGCTCCATAGGCTGCGTACAATCACCTGCAGTGCTCCACATACCCCTGGTGGGCACTACAAGGGATGGCAATGTGCAGACAGTGACCAGGTACCAAGGTGGGTGGGTTCCACCTGTGTGCACCCATGGTGTACCACCATGTGTGTGTGCACCACTGGTCATTCCCTGGCCCGTGCCATGCAGACACTAGTACAACCAGGCAATCTGGTCACCATTGCCACAGATGTCACCCTGGGCGTATGCCATCACTGGGTGGCACTCCTACACGGAACCACAAAGTCGCTGCGCCATGTCCCCTTGTACATGCTGCGGTGTGCCTTGCTGGTGTGCGGGGCACATGACAGCACTGGCATGTGGCTGCTCAGTGTCTACATCTAGGGTGCGGTATGGGGTGTTGCTCCCTGGGTAATGCCAGTGGTGACACAGCACCTGTGGCTCAGGGTTTGTCCATCCTGGCATGACTGCTGTGTATGGGTGCCTACAGCATGTTCTTGTGCACCGCCAAAGGCTGTCTTCGGATGGCCTGTCTACAGTTCTGCATCCTTCCTGTGGGTGGCTTGCTGATTTAGACCACCCTTTTGGATGCCTTACTTTGGGTGGCTTATTTCTGAGATGGGCGGCACATTTTGGTGAATATAGGGATGAGCAGCATATTCACAGGAACACCCCCTTTATTTGCACCACATACATTATTTCCACACGATGGTGCATCCGGAGGTGCGTGCAGCTTCTCTGTCTTTTGAATATCGTGCTTTAGCACATTTTTTGAGATGGGTGGCACAGCTCTACTTTATACCACACATCTCCTTTGAAAATGTGGGCCAAAGGTTTCAGCACCACTAATCAGCATCTGGTAGCAGTTTGTCTCCAGTGGTGAGAGTGCTCAGAATTCTCTTTTTTTCTCTGTCATTTACAGTGATATCAGCCTCTAAAATACATAGGTACACAGTAATCGAAGGTTAGAAAGGACTCTACTTCCATCAGTTCTGCCTCCCCCATTTCGGGGATAAACAATGCTGTAAAAGCATGCTAATTTAATGGACTAATCACTCTACTCTATGATTCCAGAGTAAGCAGAATTTTTCCAGGCTTACCTTGAAGGCATGTACTGTCTTCTTATCCACTGTTTCCGCTTCTAGGCTGTTCCATAGGTTCACCACTGGGAGAAGAAATGGACATCAGTGCAAACATCTGTTCATTCATATTCTTGATACTCTGGGTTATACACAGGGTCCCATGTTCACTGTGGTGAACTGGACCTACATTCTGCAGCAGGATCTTGTGCTTGCTTCAGTCAGGCTATGAGCAATTCTACAGCAATTCTGAAATAGGCTTTACATTCTCTGCCAACTCAAATGAGCCCCAAAATAAAATCTTGTTACCCAGAAAGAATGCTCAAGAAAAGGCAGCCTGGGACAGTTTGTCAGATGCACAGGCAAGGCAATGCAAAGCAATTATGGCATCATGATTTGGATTGGATGTAGGGCATTGGGAAATTGAAAGGTTATTTATTTCTTTACTGAAGTCTGTTTTATTGTCCCATGGCTCCCTCCCACCTGCCCAGTGAGTGCTGGGTTACTACAGCTACGCTCCTGAGAATTTCTCCTCCTGCCCGCCTAGTTGCTTGAAGACCAGTATTGCCTGGTTGCAAAACAGTGCAGCTCCACTGGCTCCTTCCCACCCACTTGCTTGAAGCCTGGTGGTGATGGTTTGTGCTGTAACGCTGTTCTAGTTGCTTCCTCCTGCTTGCTCAGTTCAACACCTGTGGTGTCATTTGTGTTAATGCGACTTGACTTCCATATCTTCTGTCCCACTCTGTAAGGATTTACTGTGCAGCTAGAGAGTAGCTGGACAATTTTACATAAGACAAAGGTCCAGCCTCCCATGTTTTCTCTGGTTATGTGGAAGACTGACATCATGCCCCCTCTTACCCTCCTTTTCTCAAAGGTAAACATGCTAAGAGCCACCGGCCTCTTATTATAGCTTTTATCCCCCATACGCTGATCATTTTTGGGGTCCTACATTGCACCCTCTTTACTGTCTCAAAGTCAGTACTCTAGGTGGAGTCTGGCCTAGCCATGTAAAGTAGCAAGATTACTTCCCTTGACCTGCTGGTAACCAGAATTCTGCTAGACCTCTTGGCTGCAAGAATACTGCTTGTCATGCTTTGGACCCTTACATATTGGGACCACCAGTCATTTTCCTTCACTACAGCAACAGGAGCACCACACAGTGTGTAGGTCCTACCTCTGTCTTTCCCTCCAGGTGTACTTCATTGCATTGGTTGCACTGAACCTTAGACTCCAGGAGTCTGACCAATCTGGCAGCTTGTTCAGGTCATCCTGTTTTTTTTTTTCATCCTCAAGGAAGTCCACCACCCTGGCCCGCTTGGTGTCATCAGTGAACTAAAGCACCCCATCTTCCAGATCATTTATGAAAATGTTGAACAGTGGCAGGGAGCTACAGAGCAGTAGAGGTGGTGGACTAATGGCCTTCCCAATGGCTCAGTGATGACACTACTGTGCCACATCAATGAGTGGAGTTTGGAATTAGACTCTGATATTTGGGCATCGGTCAGGAGAAGATGGATCAAGTATCTCCATGACTGGTCACCTCCCTCAGGGTGTGGGTTCCAGACATCCCACTCATCAGCTGCCACCCAAGGGACATTGACATTGGGTGGTAACGCAGTAAGGATTGTTGGACAGCAAGGGTGCCCTCAATGGTGATGTGCATGTAGATGTACTCACTTGGTGTGTCACTGCAGGTTGGTGACCCTAAGAGGAAACATAGAGGAAACACCTAGATGGCTGGATGACACAGTAGCCCACCACAGGCCCAGCACCACCAACTGGGCTGGCTCCAATCTGGATAAGGACATGGAGAGGGGGAAATCGTCCCCCTCCTCCTCCTCCTGGCCTCAGCACGGGGAGAGGTAATCCATGGGGACCACTGAAGCTGTTAAATCCCAGGAATGGTGGATGATTGAACTGGCTAGGCTAGGAGCTAAAGGGGCCCCAATGGCAGAGGAAAATAAATTATATAACAAAAAGACAGTGAACTAACTTTCTCACTGTTCCACTCCAGTGCACAAAATCTCCATTTCATTGTATTCTTCCTTGCCCCTGTGATGCACAAGTCTGAGAAATCAATGTCAAAAATGTTCAAAGACAATCAGCAGGAACTGAAGAGACAGCAGAGGTCCTCTTCCCACCACAAAAGGCAGAGAACCCCTCCCCCTTGCCAGCCAGGGTTACTTGAAATGGTGGCAGCTTCAAAGTCTGTAGACACAGTACTAAAAGAAATGAGGAGCATTGGGCTGGGGATCACCAATCTAAGGAGAGAGTGGGTAAAAAGAGGGGTGGAGGTATTTTGTTATATTATAAAACAGATCTGTGTCTCAAATAGTGAATACCCATGTCATCACAACTGATTGTGAATGGTTGCTGGCAGAGATAAAACAAGGAGGATGCTACAAACTTAAATATTGTATAGTTTATAATCCTCCTAACCAGCCCCATAAGGGATTGAAAGACTTTTTGGGGTTTGTGACAAATTCTCGATTAGGAGGATATTTTCTAGCTCAAGGAGATTTCAGTATCCACTGGGACTCTATAGCAAACCCCCAAACTGATTCTCAGTTAGCCAATGGGGGCTTGAGGCAACTAATTCAGTCCTTTACACAAATGAACATAATCAGCAATAACCATGCTATTTTGGACTGGATTTTGACAAATAATCAACATAAAGTAAAAAAAAATAGAGGCATGTTGCCAGATGCAGTGAGTCACCATTTGGCTACCAACTGCACCTGGAAATGTAAGTGCACAAAACCTTCACCGAGGCTAATAAGTTATAGAAAAATCCATAAGGCATTAAGTGAGGATGTTTTAAGAGATCTTGATGAAATAGTTTGGCTTTTATAAACACTATTCCTTATGTAGATCAGGCTGTGGACTTTTTTTTTCACAAATCTGTTAAAATTAAAAAACAAACATTTTCCCAAACAAGAAGAGTTAGGGGGACCCTTGGTAAATGGATAACACCAGCTTGTTTTAAGTTGATGAAACTTAGAAATCAAGCATATAAATGATTTAACAAAGGATATGAACGAGCTTCAAAACTATTGAAAATTAAGAAATGAATATAAATCAAAGTAGAAACAAAGTAAATCCAATTATTACTCAAAACAACAGGAAACTAATCTAAAAAATCTTAAATATTTCTGGACTTCTATCACTTCTTTGATAAATCTGATAATGAGGGATTATTCAAATGCATTTAGAGATAATGCTAAAATTTTTATGAATGCCCAGGAGATAAGCAATGCCTTTCTCCATAAATTATTGGATGTGAGTAAATATAATCAAAATAATTCTCAGCAAAATTCAGATGGTTCCAAAAAATGGCCCCTAAATGTGATAGAGGTTTTTATTTCAGGGTGAAGATATCTTCCCAGGTAAACAAGTTGTTAAATAAAATCCCACCAAAAACTGTCAGAATTGATGACTTGCAACCCAAATTTTTTAAACTTGTAGCCTCCAAAATAACTGTTCCTTTAACAGTCATTTTCAATTATCTTTAATAACCAGCTGCTTTCCAACATAATGGAACCATATGGTTGTTATACTAATAACTAATACTTAAAGGTGGAGATCCAGGGGATATGGGCAATTATCACCCAATCTCCCTGCTTCACCCCTTTGGGAAAATTTTGGAAAAGCTGGTAAATGACCAACTTTCTTCCCATTTACAGCAGTGTGGGTTAAGGCCTCCCAAGCAGCATGGCTTTAGAAAATTTCACAGTACCGGGTCTGCCTTGGCCAGGTTCACTAATCACATCAGTGAGGCAACGGATAAGGGAGAACTCACTGGTGCTGTTTCCATGGACCTTTCCAAGGCATTCGATTTGGTGGATCATCGCCTGCTGCTTGGGAGCCTTGTAGAGAGGAATTTATTAAGTCTGCCCTTGGACTGGGCTGAAAGTTACTTAACAGATAGGGGACTACAAATTTCTTATGGTGGCATCCTATCAGATACCAGGATGTTAAGACAAGGAGTTCCTCAGGGGTAGATACTGGGGCCCCTTTTCTTTTCATTGATAGCATTCCTGAAACACTGACCAAAACCCAAACATTAGTATATGCTAATGACATAATCACATACACAAGCTCCAGCTCAGTTGATACTATTGCTCAGAACCTGAATAGTGGCTTTTTAGCATTAGAAATTTGGTTAAATAAATCTAAATTACTATTAAATAGCACAAAAATGAAAAGTATGCTATTCAGTTTTAAACAAAGATTAGAAAAGTCAGGACACTTGTGTGACAAAAAGGAAACAAGACTGGAACAGGTGGAACAATTTAAATATTTGGATATAAATTTGGGCACTCAATTAACATTTATACTTCACATAGGAAATATAACTAGGAAAGTTAATCAAAAATTGGGGGTACTATTTAAGCTACAGAATTCTTTGACTTTGCAAGCTAGGGTTGCTATAGCACAAAGCATATTGCTCCAATTGAATTACAATTCTTTCTTGTTTACAGCTATATCTAAACAAGCTATGTCAAATTTAACAACAACCTTTCAGTTATCTGCCAATTTGCTTATAAACAATGTTATAACACTCATCACTGTACACTGTATCAAATTACTGTTTGGCTTCCACCTAATTTCAGTAGCATTATTTTTTTATGCTGCTTAACCAATAATGTTTTATAGCAAAATGATCGTTTTCCTCTCTATTGTTAAAAACAAGAACTGTAAACTGTGATTTAAGATCAAACGCTGGATTAATAATGAATAAAACAAAAACTAAAATGGCCGACCAAGCTTTTTCCATCCAAGCTCCCAAACTTTGGAATGCTCTTCCTCCTGATCTACAATCAGGCATAAGCCATTAACTTTTTAAACGCAAGCTGAAAAGTTATTTTTAGTCAATTGCAATGCTCTTGCTTCTTTTAATTGACTATTTGTCTAACTATTGTGTAATATCATGGTCTAATTGTAATACATTATGTCTGTTTATTTAGTGTATAATCTTTGATGTCATTGTCATGTAATATGTTTGTAATTGAAATTGCACATATTTTACACCTTGACTGTATAATTAGCTGTCTTGAGTCGCATATGAGAAAGGGCATGTTGGCTCATATGTTTACCCGATAAACAAAAGATAAATAAGTGCAACAATGACTCAGGTAAAAGAGCCCTTGATGGACTGCAGACCCAAGTGATGTGCCAGATACATGGGTGAGGCAGAGTTGCAGATCTACGAGAACGAGAAGCAGGTCAAGAATCTACAGAGACAAACAAATGACAATTTCCATGAAACATGGAAGCTATGGAGGAAGGTGGTAGACATGCATAGCCAAGGCCAGCACAAAAACATTCTAATCAGGGCACGTTTGTATTTACAGCTTTTCCTGTTTTCCTTGATCGACAGTAGCTGGAATGTCATTTCAACGGTTAGTAGAGTGAACAAACTGGTGAAACTTGCATAGAGAGAGGGAGCATTTACATGCTGAAGCAGTGTATTGGTTTGGATTTTATTTTTTTCTTGTGGAGCATAAAAATCCTGTTTGACAAGAATGAGCACAGAGCCTGAAGTGGGAAGCAGAACAGAGCAAGCCAAGGCAGTGGAATTTGGGGCAGCCAGTTGGCATCTTTACAACACAATAAATGCTTGAATAATTATTTGCTTATGTGTATAATACTTCTACATTTCTTCCTTTGTTCATAGGCTGTTGTAGACTGTATACATGTCAACATATTGTACTTTACCTTTTGGTAATATTTTCCTAAGTTGTCATTGTCATACACTATATTGTTTGTACTCTCCTGGGTCGTGTCTGAGAACAGGAAAATGCTTGTCTAGTGTACCCTACCTGGTTATCAAAAATGAAATAAATAAACTTACTGAAGTTGTTGCTATCAGTTCTTTGAGTGCTGCAGTTTTTTGTTTTACTTATGTGTAGGTTGGCTACCATTGGTGGCAGCGGCTCACTACTGTCCAGGGTGTGCTGTTTGAGATTGTAACTCTTTCTGCGCAAAAACATTTGCATCATCAGCATGGCTGAGAAGGTGGCAAGGAAGGATATAGGCCCCCCATATTCAAAATTGCACCTGGAAAGGGTGCAAGTGGTTGCATTGCACATCTGAGATGCATCACTGCAAGACAGTGCCATATTCAGAAGATGCGCAATAGAGATGCATCAGCACGTACCAGTCTGAATATAGCAAAGATGCACCATAGCACATTCTGAAATGTGCTGGCAAACATGGAAATGCACTGGAGCAACTGGGCAGGACTGAAGATAGCAACAGGAGCAACCTGGCCTGGAAAAGTGGAACAACAGGGAAGGATGTGCAGTGGGAAATGAGTGTGGCCTAACAGCCACAACAGGGAGGGAAGCACCCCTAGGCATGAGGGGTGGAGAAAGGTACTGACAACGTGCACGATGGACATAGACCCAGCTACCATGGGCATAGTACAAAGCACCACACACACACACACCCCAACAACCTAGGGGACAAAGAGGCACACTAGGCATGGCATAGAGAAGGACAGTGACAGAGCAACCCAGCACCAGAGGCATAGTGAACAGTCTAGTCTAGCCATGCACTATGGCAACAGTGCAAAGGGACCAAGCAGGGAGGTCATATCAGCCACAGCACAGACACTGGTCCACAGGTAGACTGGTACACAGGCCAGCGCTGTAGGCTGCACTGGTGGCACATGCCCACAGGTACATAGGACTATTAACAGCACAGAAGCAGGGGAACTAGGAATACAGCAGAGGAGTGCACAGCACCAGAACAGGGGTGATATGCAAGTGACATCATGAGCAGCACTGATGGACATCCCAGAGGTGGCCAGGGGGACAGCCTGATGAATGGAGAGGGGGTACAATAAGGTGGACAGGCCATATGGTTGTGCCAAGGTACATCCACAAATAGGCACTGGCACACAAGGGGCACTGGGCAACCACACGACACAACAGGTGAATACAACAACTGATCAGTGAGGAACACACACACACACACGCAGTTATCAGCAAAATATTTTAATACAAACGAATATAGCAAAAATTATTACAACAGGTACAGAACAGAATAAAAACTGGAGAAAGATAAAACTGTACAAGAATGACTGTGGGTCAGGGTGGAAGGGGGAAACATGGACTGTAGGGGTGGAACTATGTACAGTGTGGAGGAAGGGTTGGATATGGGTCAAATGGGGCTATTTACAGGGGGATTGTCTGTTTGTAGTGGGCCTAATGCCCCTAGCCATGAGCCACCTGGCCCTCTGTCAATTCCCACAGGCTGCACAGCACCCCCATGATCCTCTACGACAAGCGCAGCTGGGCTCCCAGCCACTGAAACAAGGCCATGAGGATTCTTTTCTGTGAACCAATGGGCATGCAGCCCTACCGAGCTGTCAGTCGGCAGGCGGCGGGGCGGCAGGTAGGTGGGGTGCTGCCGCCTGCTGACTGACCGAGGGGGAGCGGGGTGGTGGGGCTCCGTGGGCGGTGGAGGGGGTACCAGATCATCAGAGATATTGATGGGGGGTTTTATTACAACAGATGCCCGCGATCGGGCAGAAAGTGGGATATTGGACAGGGGGTCCTTTTATTACAACAGATGCCTGCAATCAGGCAGAAAGCGAGATATTGGATGGGGGGTCTTTATTACAACAGATGCCCACGATCGGGAGAAAGCGTCCACTGGATCACCAGGATATAGAACGGGAATTTATTTTAGCGATCGGGCTGCAGGTGTTTGGCCCCGGCGGCCGTATCCTGGCAGGGCACCAGGGCTAAGTCGTCGATCGGGCACCTACATGTAATGGGATGCAAATGAGCCATAATGACATGCAAATGGCCCACGGTGCCTTTGCATAAATTATGGCTCCATTTGCATGTCACCTTTGAATATCGCAGGTGCTGTGAATGGCGACTTCGCGCCAGCACACCTCCATGCTCCACTCTGGCCACTTGCGCTGGCGCAGTGCCACTGCGCCATGGCCAGGTTAGGGTGCGATATTCGTGCTGCTGAGCCATGGCGCAGCTCCTTTGAATATCGCTTTTTAGCCACGCCCCTGCGCAACCAAGTTGAGCTGCACCCAAGCTTGCGCCACAGCCTGGCGCAGTTTGAATATCTGGGCCTAAGAGATTTGAGATTCAGGTACAAGATCTTCCCTTGTTGGGAGATCAAAAGGTTGTGCCTCCTGGGGAGGTGTATCGGTTTGGACATTGACATGAATAGCAAGAGAGGGTACCAGGGCTGCCTGGCCCAGTCTGGTGCTATTAGGATCATTGATGCAGGTTGTGACCTAAGCTTGATCAGGACCCTGAAGATGAGGGGAAAGGGAGGAAAAGCATATAGACTTCTGCCTGACCAGTCCAGAGCCAGAGCATCCAGTGGGATTGTGCCCTTGGCTGGTGGTCTGCAACAGAATAGGGGTAGAAGGTGGTTCTCCTGGGATGCAAAGAGATCCATTTCTGGTGTGCCCCACCTTCTGAACACTGAGTCCAGTACTTGCTTGTTTATGAACCATTTGTGATGTGCCTGGTTAATTCTGCTTAGAGCATCTGCCAGGGTATTGTCTTTCCCTGGTACATGAATGGTCTGTAAAGAGGCCTTTAGTGAGTAAACCAGACTCCATACTTTCATGGCCTCTCTGCACAGAGGGTCTGACCTTGTTCCCCCTTGCTTGTTTATGTAGTACATTGTTGTGGTGTTGTCTGTTCTGACCTGCACCACTCTTCCTTGCACTAAATGAACAAAAGCTTTTAAAGCTAGAACACTGCTCAAAGCTCCAGCAGATTTATATGCAAGAGTGACTCTGCACTCGACCAGGTCCCATGGGTAGTGTGCTCTCCTAAGTGAGCACCCCATCCTAACAGAGAGGCATCTGTTGTAAGGATAACTGATGGGTTTTCCTTTGGAAGGGTACCCCTTGCCTAAGATTGTCTGCTTCCTTCCACCACTGTAGTGCTTGAAGCAGGGTTCTTGTTACTGGAATCAGTTTTGTCATTTTGTTTTTTCTCTGGTACCAATGTTCTCTGAGATGGAACTGTATATTCCTCATTTGATACCTTGCTCCCAGGAGTGTGCCTGTTGCCACAGCCATATGTCCCAAGATTTGCAAGAATTGTCTTGCTAGACGTGGCTCGTTCGGTTTGAATGAGATAGCCAGCTGCAGAATGCTTTGCACTCTGTCCCGGGGAAGAAAAACTCTTCCTTGTATTGTGTTCAGTTCTGTTCCTATGAAGTGCAGAACTTGTACTGGAGTGAGAATGCATTTTTCCTGATTCATCAGGAATCTTAGGGATTGAAGCAGGTTTAGTGTTACCTCTAGGTGATCTTGCACCTGCTGTGGTGACTTTGCCATGACTAGCCAGTCATCGAGATAAGGGAAGACGAATATTCCAAGTCTTCTTAGGTATGCCACTACTACTGCCAGGCACTTTGTGAACACCCTGGGTGCTGAGGTGAGACAGAAAGACAGAGCTGAGAATTGGTAGTGACCTGATGGAAGTCTAAACCTGAGATACTTCCTGTGAGACTCCCTTATTGGGATGTGGAAGTAGGAATCCCTCAGATCTAGGGATGCCAGCCAATTTCCCTGCTGGATAACTGGCAAAATTAAAGTCAATGTGACTATTTTGAACTTTGGCTTTGTGAGATATCTGTTCAAATGTCTGAGGTCTAGAATAGGTCGCCACTCCCCATTTTTCTTTTTGGTGAGTAAGAACCTTGAGTAAAAGCCTTTTCCTTTCTGATGGCTTGGTACACACTCCACGGCTTTTATGAGGAGTAAGTTTTGAACCTCTTTTTCCTAGAGTTTTTTCTCTATGAGAGAAGCTGGTTGGAAAACCTTTGATTTTAGGTGAGGAAAAGACTTGAAGGTCAGGGACAAACCCTGACTTACTACTTCCAGGACCCATTTGTCTGTGGTGATGGAATGCCAGGCCTGGAAAAAGTAAGCCAGTCTGTCCCCTACTGGTAGTGGGGAGGTGGCTTTGACTCTTAAGTCGGGTTTTGTTTTGCCTGGGACTGAGCCTGGGTAGTTTGGGAGCTTCTTCTGGAGCCTCTTCTACCTCTGGTCCTGAAATACCCAGTCTGCTGTGGGTACAGTTGGAACTGTGGGACAGCTTGTGCCTGATAAAAGGGCCTACCATAGGCTGTCCTTCCTCTGCCTCCCCTTCTATAAGGCCTATAGGAAGAAGAAGGCCTGTCTTTGGAGGAATTACTTTTGTAGGTGGCCTTGTACTCATCCACCTTTTTCATGTAGGCTTCGATTTGCTTACTGAATAAAGAATGGTCTCCACAGGAAAATCCATGACTTTACTCTGGGTATCCTGAGTTAAACTGGTGGCCCTGAGCCATGCCAGCCTTCTAAGGGCTATAGTCAGAGCCATCCATCTGGCAGCATTATCATTGGCATCAGCTGCCATTTGGAACTGGTACTTTGATGCCTCCAGTCCAAATTTCTCTGTTTCAGCCAGGTCATCAGAGATGAGGGAAGGGACCTTCTCTGACATTGCCAGTACAGACTGCCACAGTGTGTTTTGATACTGTGCAGAGTAAGCCTGGTAATTAGTCTGCCTTACTTCTAGAGAAACGACTAAATACTCTTTCTTAGACATACTATCTATTTTTCGAGAGTCCTTCTCAGGTGGGTGAGAGGATAAGGGGACCCTCGTCTTCTCACAGGCTGCCTGCTGGGCTATACCCTGATGATCAGGGTGAGAATAGAGGAATTCAGCCCCTTGTCTGTCCAGCTGGTATTTCTTGTCCGCTTTCTTATCTAGAGGTGGTACAGAATTTGGAGCCTGCAGGATTTTAAACAAGTCTTTTCTAAAGAACTTGTTTATTGGGAGAAGATTTTCTTGGTGTTAACCCCATCATCTCCATATACTCAGCCTCCTCTTTGTCCTCTATGACCTCTGTAGTAGCCAGGTCAAGAGCATCAACTATTTTCCTTACAAAGGAAAAATGAGAGGAAAAATCCTCTAGCCTTGGAGGAGAAACAAATTCCTGCTCTGGTGAGATCTCTGGCTCTGTAGGCTCACCTTCATCAATTTCTGACTCATCATATTCCTCATATTCCATTCCAAGAGATGGATGATCAGCAGGAGTAACTGGGATTTGAACCAGTGGAGGAAGGGTCGGGGGAGGTACAAGACCCTGCAAAGCCTGGATGACTTTCATGGCCTGAACAATCTCCTCCACTGATGGCACACTGTGAGGCACAGGTGAAACCCCTCTAGGTTTAACCTTGGGTTCAACATGCTTTGCCATTTTAGTATTTTTTGGAGGGGACTGGAGAGTCAGCTGAACCACCCACCCGTTTGGTAGTACCTGCATCACCGTTGTCAGGGGTGTTAAGAGAAGAGACAGCAGTTTCACCCGCAGGTTTGGATGGTGTGGGCTGGCTAGAGCCTGTAGCACCCTTGTCCAGTCTCTTCTGCAATCTTTCCATTCTTTTTTCAATACTTTTCTGGGGAAGAAATTTATAAATCTCACAATCTGCTGAGAAATGGTCAGTCCCCAAGCAGACCACGCACAAATCTTGCTTATCTGTTTTAGCAAAAACGTCCCCACACTTTAGGCAGTTTTTAAAACCTAGGGGTCCAGTCTTTTTCGTGGGTTTTTCAGACATGTCTATTCAAAGAAGAAAAACCCCAACCACTATAAAGATTTTACTCTTTATGTGTTTTTTTTTTTTTTGCGGTCAGTTCACGCAAAGTTCTGATAAGGAACCAAGAAGTCAACAAATCTGAACTGGGTCAGCAGTTCGCAGAAATCAGGTTAGCGGTTCACAGAAACCAGTTCAAAGGTTTCAAAACAATTGTAATTTTAAAATTAAAAAATGTTAATAAATAAACTAAATAGCGGAAAAACTCTTCGAAGGCTGCAAAAGCCTTGGTTCCCCAATGGCTATACCGAACCACGAGGAACCAAGAAATAAGACAAAATTTACCAGAATAAACTAAATAAAATTAACGTATGAGGTAAAATTAAGTAAATAAAGGCAGCAGTAAGAATAAAAATATAAGAATACTTATAGTCTGTGAGGAACCACGAGGAACAACTGATTTGGGAAGTCTCCTGGGTGTCTTGATTTGTCAGGCAAAGTAAGAAATCTGATACGTTGAGGGAACATTGCAACAGATAAGGGCAGCAGTTTGAAAATATGTCACAAGCCAAGATAGTTCTATCATTTGCATATAGTTCCATTTCTCCGGGCAGCTCTGCTTAGGAGGCTGACTGCAGTAGATGGGTCTTAAGGAGAGATTTAAATATGGTCATGGATAACAAATCTCTCACTTCCTGAAAAGGGTGTTCCAGAGGATTGGGGCCGCCACACCAAATGCCTTATGACCTTAGGACTTCTGCTGAAATCTGGGAATCAGTAGGAAATTCATACAGATTTGAAAGAGCAAGTGCTTGCCACAGCCAAGGAAAAGAAAAACATAATGTGGGAAGGCAACCACATATCTTTTTTGTAAACTTACATTTTCTTGTATTTTATTATGGAACACAACGAAACAAGTCCTTATGAGGGCTGACAACACACAAGTTAATAAAAACAAGGTGCTGCTTCAGCATGTGAGCTAAAAACAAAACAAAAAGATCATATTAAAAGCACGCTGAAAATATAAAGAGAAAATAGCAACGTTAAAGGAGTAGTACACCCAGAATTTGCAAAAAACATGTCAGGCAGTTTTTTAGAAACATAGAAACATAGAATTTGATGGCAGATAAGAACCACTTGGCCCACCTAGTCTGTCTATTCTCCTACCTGACGGATAAGCTGCAGATCCTAGTTAACCAATGACCTGTTTCCTCCTACTCCCCCCAACTAAGACTGCCTTATGTCTGTCCCATGCATTCTTGAATTCCCCCACTGTTCTTGACTCCATGACCTCCTCAGGAAGGCTATTCCATGCATCCACAACCCTCTCTGTGAAAAAATATTTCCTCACATTACCTCTGAGCCGTCCCCACTGTCTTCAAATTGTGCCTCCTTGTTCTTGCACATCTTTTTTTGAAAGAGACTACCCTCTTGGACTTTGTTGATTCCCTTGAAGTACTTGAAAGTTTCTATCATATCCCCCCCTCTCCCTTCTTTCCTCAAGGGTATACATATTAAGCTCCTTTAGTCTCTCTTTGTATGTCTTCTGGTGCAGATTTGGTTGCCCTCCTCTGGACAGCCTCCACTCTGTCTTTGCAGAGATGGGGTCTCACCAACTGCCTGTACAGAGGGATAACAACTTCCTGTTTTCTACTGTTGATGCCTCGCCCTATGCATCCCAGTGTCCCTCCAGCCTTCCTTACTGCCTTCTCACATTGCTTGCCCACCTTTAGGTCATCTGATATGACTACCCACAGGTCCCTTTCCATTTTTGTTGTTGTCAGTATCTCACCCCCCATTATGTACTCTTCCCCTGGGTTTTTGTTTCCCAGGTGCATTACTTGCACTTCTTTGCGTTGAATCTAAGCTGCCATACATTTGACCATTCCTCCAACCTTGCCAAGTCCCTTCTCATCCTTTCGACTCCATCTTGTGTATCAGTCCTTTTCCAGATCTTTGAGTCATCTGCAGACATACTTTTCCTTCCAGCTCCTCTGCAATGTCACTTATAAAGACATTAAAAAGGACTGGTCCCAGTACTGAACCCTGCGGTACCCCACTAGTAACCCTCCTTTCTTCACTGTGGACTCCGTTTACTATAGAAACATATTTTGTTTTGTGTGTAAAGTCCTAGTTTGTCCTTCCCTCTGTCTGCTATTAGGATTTTTTTCTAAATTAGCCTGTCAGCTTTATGGTAGTATTCCAACCCCTGGGGATCTCCATCTCAGCCAGATTTATTGCTATTCTTGCTCCTACTATGCATTATGTCATGTGACATTGATGTAGCAGAGACCATAGATTCAGCAGCCAGAACTGCTTTAGAATCAGTTCACAACAGCAGACCTGTGTAATGTTTCTTATCCAGTGAGCACAAATGGCTACATTTACAGTTTAGCAGATACTTGAGAGCTAACCAATTGGGTTTTCTGTAAGAAAACAGCTACTAAATAGCTCTAATTCAGTATTTTTGTTTTCTATGTGTGTGAGGTCCAGCTTATAGCTGTAGTAAGTGTTTTGATTTTAAAACTTCTAATTTCTTCTTGCTCTGTTTGAATGTAGAACGTGACCAGCTGAATAAAGAAGTTAAAAAAGTAGCAAAGTTCATAGAGAGGTAAAGGGATATATGGGATGGATGGACAGAGGCAGACAGATGGAAGAAAAATGGGTAGATCTAGGAGAAAAAGTGACAATAGACAAGAACAGAAGCTAGAAAACAAGGTCATGATGGGGATGAAGAGACAGAGATTAGTAGGAGTCAATGAGCTGAGGAGTCCTCAGAGTCAATTAGTTGAGGAGTTCTCTAACAAGTCTAATTAACTGGGCAAAGTAAGAAGGGCTGCAAAGTGACAAGTTGTGGTGGTGGTGGGGAGAAGAGAAGGTCACCTGTACAACATGAAAATGGATATGCACACATAGCTGGAATGCCCATGTGAGTATGGTCACACATGCCCTGAATAGAAACGTGTGCATGCATACCCACAAATGCAACTGTACGCTGCATGCACAAAAATAAAGATATGGGGTGGGGGGAGGACAGATTTCAGTGTTGAACAATAAGGTGACAAAAAGATATCCGTAGGAAAAAAAAACTATTATTTAAAACAGAGGGTTGCTGAGAACCTAAGCAGATAAGCTATGTGTTTTCCTTGATCAGCATTCTGGAAACTCTGCTGAAGGTCATACTTAAGATAATACAGGGTTAAAGCAATATCTATGTACTATAATTGTCTACAACAAAAACACATTAAAATGAAAAACAACTTTATATTTGTGAAGATTATATGCTACAATAGCAAATACAACCATTCCAGTACCTCTTGTATCATGATGGATACCATCAATCAGTTTTAAATATTATTTTTACTCCAGAGTGCTTTTTGTATTGCTTTTCATTGCTCTGTTTTGCTTATATAGTAGGAACAAACAAGAGGATACAGAAGTATGCATTGCATGCAGGAGCATGAAGCCTGCACCATGCTAATGTCTTGAGGGGCGGGAAACTCCAGTGCAAGGTAAAGCCCTGCTTACACAGGATGATCCTAAGTGCGCTCAGGCCCTGACCTCACTACTTGGCACTCTCCTGTGGCATTTTGGTTCGGTCTGCCACTAAAAGAACCTTACCTTCTCTGTAGTCTGCCAGACCCTTTGGTTGCTGCAGGTGGGGAGGACCCCTTGCTGGACCATTCGAATAAACTGGACGGATGCAGAAATAAATGCACAAACAGTTTATTCTGTGCAGCAGACATGTTCTCTTCCTGAGGTCTAGCCCCAGACTGACTGATTTCTCTTACTGATTACACGGCACTGCCAGGCAGTGCAACAAATTCTTACATGCAGGTTCTAAGTGCTCTTAAAAGGGCAGCAGCTAACATTAAGCCCCATGCTTAATGTGTACTTCACATCATTCACAGGTTAATGTAAGTGAGTACCACTTGAACAAGCAATAACACTATAAACAGCACTCTAAGAAATTTCAAGGGAAAAAAAACATTTTTAAGCATTTCAAGGCATGCACATTTTTAACACACAGTGCTCCACTGCAGGAAGGGGGAAGAAAGAATCTGGACTACATTGGGGACCAGTCAGAGTAGCGCCAGAGGGAGGGGAACACCATAGCACTTGAAGTGTGGTCATGCCACAAGTGCTAAAGTGTGGGGGAACGGAAAGGAAAGGAAAGAGAGGGAAGCATAGCAGCTGAAGGATACCCAAAATGCAGGATGACACTTTAATAACAGTTGCAGAACAATAATATATACTGTACATGAAAACAAGAAATACAGAGGGCATACCACCACTGAGTCCGGTTTGCAAAAGTTCAAGAGCCCCGTCAACTTTTCCAGTCAGTGGGAATGGAGTTATACGTGGATTACACCAGTTCCTGACAGGACATGGTCAGGTCATTAAAAGCAACCCAGGAGTTCTATGATCTGTCAAATCTGCACCACTTGACTCTGTAATTCCCGGGCTCCATTTGTGTTCTTTTTTCTTAAGATCTTCTTGATCTGGTACACTGGTGTGTGTGCAAGAGAGTCCTGAGGAGAAGAAGAAGAAGAAGAAGACTAAGAAGAAGTCCCAGGGAGGTCATCTGGTAAATCAGGCCAAACAGAATTCGACTGGAGAGTGTCAGGAGTGGGAATATCTGTAGGAAATGTTGCAAGTTGTCTGAAGGGATCTCAGCCTCAGAGAGGATGGCAGGCTCAAGTACAGCTTCATTGTTAGGTGGACTGGGGTCAACTGGAAGGGTGTTACTCAGATATCCATGTTTCAATCGGTCGATGTGGACTTTGTTGTGAACCAGCTTTCCATCAGACTTGCAGCGTCGGTGAACGTGCACAGGAGGAAACTTTTCTACAATGTAGAAGAGACCAGTCCAGGAGCAAAGCAGTTTCCTGGTGGTGCCTGGAACAAAGACAGGTCAGTACAAGGACACAATGTCCCCAATGGAGAATGAAGGCTCATGCGACTTGGCTGCTGACATTTTCTGCATTGCAGATTTTCCTTGGCCCATCGTGGTGATTGCAACACGTCTGGCAAGTTCAAGCTGCTCCAGCATAGGAATAATGAAAGAAGAAGCTGACTTAGGAACTTCTAGCTCAAGAGATCCCTGTCTAGTGGAGTTCTTGGGTGACCTCCATGGGCTAAGAAGAATGGTGTGTACTCTGTACTGCTGACACAAGGACTGATATTGTAGGCAAATTGCACAGAGGGAACAAAATGGTCACAGATGTTGTGAGTTTCATCCAGGTACTTGGAGAATGTGCTGAGAATGGTAGACATTATTCTTTCACTCTGCCCATTACACTGTAGATGATAACTTGGTATATGTGTATTTTTTATGTCGAGAAGTTTGCATGTTTCTTGAGCAGTGGTTGAAAGGCAGTTAGTGTCTCTGTCTGAATGCAGGTACGATGGGGTACCGTGATGACAAATGATTGTGTTGAGGAAGGCACTTGCCACTGTGGCAGCTTTAATGTATTTTAGGGGGATTAGTTCCAAATACTTAGGTAGTCCACAAAAACATGGATGTATTTGTTGCCGGAGTCAAAGCATGTGGATAAAGGCACAAGAATGTCTGTGCTGACTCTTTGGAATGGTTCAGTGGCTACAGGCATTGGAATGATGCGTGCTTTCATTGGTTTGGCAGGAGGCTTTCTCTGGGAGCAGGGCTGGCAGGATGACAAATTGGACAATATCTTTATTCATGTAAGGCCAGAAGAAGTGAAGCCTTGTCTTTTCAAGAGTTCTGTGTATTTCCATATGACCTCCAGAAAGTGGAGAGGCATGATTGGAGGGAAGAGCGCGATTGATGAGAGAGGCTGCCACAACTAGCTGTACATGAGTTCTGTCCGTGCGATGACCCTTGCCTTCCTTGGTCCAGATGTGAAAGAGCACACCGTCATTGAGGAAGTACTGCGAAGCAAAGAAAAGTACATCCTGGCGATGTTTCTTTTGTTGCAGTAAGATTCCAGACTCTTAAGCATGTGATTATGTCTGTGATTTGAGGGTCAGTTATTTGTTGTGTTTTAACAGTTGCCAGGGACAGATCAGACATAGAGAAGGTGAGAAGCTCTTCCGCTGCTTGCAGTAAGTGAGGATCTGTGTGTCTTTCTGTAGAAGCAGTTGGTAGAAGCAAAGCAACTTGAGGTACTGTAGGAGTGTCCACGGGAAGCACATCTGTGGTGTGGAAGGGAAGAGCATGTAAGCAGGATTCTTCGTCTGTTGAGGATGATGCAGAGGGTTATCATCTCCGGCTTACACCATCAGCACTGGAGTGAACTTGACCTGGTCTGTACTGAATTCCAAAGTTGTAGGATTGCAGCACAGTGATCCATTGGGTGAACTTGTCTACTGGCCCCTTCATTTCGAATAACCATCTGAGGGCCGAGTGAGCAACGATAGCTGTAAAGGAGGAGAAGCAAAGGTAACAGTCAAATTTCTTTACAGCAAATACCATGGCTAGACATTCTTTTTCTGTGGTGCCATAGTTCTGCTCAGTTGAGGAAAGAGTGCTCGGCATAGGAAACAACTTATTTGGTTCCATCTTGGATTTGACAGAGCACAGCACCCACTGCAAAGGAACTAGCATCTGAGTAGAGCTTGGAGAGTTGGTCGAACCTTGGGTAGGCCAATACTGGAGAAGAGATTGGGTTTTGTTTCAAGGTTTCAAAGGCCTCTTTGCATTCAGAAGTCAATGTATAGTCACATCCCTTTTTGGTGAGGGCGTACAATGGAGCTGCAATCTTGGCATAGTTGCAAATGAACTTTCGGTAGTAGCCAGACAAGCCCAGGAAAGCTCGAAGGTCTTTGAGATTGTTAGGTTCTGGATAGTCTTTGACTGCTGAGAGCCTGTCTGGATCTGGAGAGATGCTTTGAGAACTAACAACATGTCCCAAGTAATGAATTTAATGCTGTACAAAACAATACTTCTCTGGGCGAAGCTTGAGATTGGCTTGTCTGGGATGTTTGAACTCCTCTTTGAGATGCTGGAGATGCTCTGGGAAGATTCTGCTGAAGACAATAACATTGTCCAGGTAGACTAGGCAAGATTTCCAAGACAACCCACATAGTATGGATTCCATAACATATTGGAATGTAGCTAGACTGTTCCAAAGTTCCATAGGCAGTTGTTTGAATCAAAAAAGTCCCAAGTGTGTCAGCCCGTTGACGCAGCAGTTGGATTTCCACTTGAGATGCCAGCAACCCAGGTTCAGGACTGGACCTGGGTCACTGGAGAGCTGGCTGGGGGAGATGGATCAAGCGTCCCACGGACTGTTCTCCTCCAGGAGGAGGGCATGGGATGTCGCTGGTGCACAGATAACCCCTGGCAGAGGCCAAGGTTTCCACAACAAATGGTGCCAGCAAGGATCCAAGGGAGCCGGACAGATGTAAGCATCATTGCAGGTTCCTGCCTCCCACAAAAAGGGGGGGGATAGCCTGCCTACTGCCTCTATGAAGTCTGCCCCTGGCTGCAATTGGCTCCCCCAGGCTGACTCCCACCCTATCCTGTCATTCGTGGCACCTTGGGCCGAGTGCCATGACCCCACCCTGGGGGGCAATCCAAGGGGTCCCGGAGGGCGGCTAATGTGGGGGAGCCACAGCTGAGGGTGTCTGTGACTGGGCGGATGCCTGGCAGTAGGATGGGCCCATAAAGAATAAACAGAAAAAAAAGAAAAGAAAAAGTCCCAAGTGGCAGTACCAGGCTGTGTATGGACGAGAAGATGGACCAATGGAAACTTGGTAGAATCCACTCTGAAGTTCTAGAGTGGTGAAGTAAGCAGGGCTGGCCGCACCAAGACTCTCTAAGGCATCTTTGGTTGCAGGTAAGGAATGAGCATCTTGCACCATATAGACACTGAGTTTTCTGTAGTCTACCATGAAGCGATACCCTTTGTCCTTCTTTACCACCAGCAGGCAAAGTGCACCCCGGGGACTTGTAGACTCTTCAACAATGTCATGTTCCAGCATGTCTTTGATTATGTCCTCCAGGACTTGTTTCTGTTTGTGTCCCACTTTGTAGGCTTGCTGACGGATTGGTTTCTGGTTATGTTGCAGGTTGATGGTGTGTTGCAGGATATCACAGCATACAAGCTTGTTATCTGGACCTACAAAGACATCTGGGTAATTCTCCAGGAATTTCAAAAGTTGTTGCTTTTCTTATGGAGATGCTGGAAGTTTTGAAGAGGACAGTCACTGACTGAGGGATAACTCTGTTGAAGCTAGAGTGGTCATGATAGTACTGACAGGACTAGAGTTGGTGGAACCAGGCTGAGGTTCTTGCATAAGATGGAGCTGGTCCCCTGTAGACATGTAGACAAACGTTCCGATGTTGGCACCCTTTGAGATGACCATCTATGAAGTTGCAGTATTTTTGGAAGACTGCGCTGCCATGCACTGCCAGTATGGTGTTTCCTGGAAGAGGACCTGAAGAATGCAGAGCGGGGAACCGTGATGATGCTGACAACACCTTATGGAAGTGGTTCACCTCGAATCTTGGCAATCAAAACCATCTCTGACTTAGGAGGCACAGTAACTGAGTCTATAGCTGCAAGTTGCCTCCAGGGATCTAGTGACAATTTGTTTGAGGCAAAGTCTAGGATGACTTTGTGAGCTTTGAGGAAGTCCAGGCCAAGAATCACTGCTGGCTCTAGGTCAGGCACTAGATACAACTTGACAGTAGCTTGCTGTGAGCCAAAGTGGAGCATGAGATGTACCATGCCTTTGATATATACTCTAGCTGTACTTGCTGTGATAATGTGCTTTAGGTTGGCTGGAGAGACATTAGGTATGTGAGGAATAGCTTGGTTGTTAAGAATACTGTTGTTGATAACTGAGATTTCTGCTCCAGTGTCGACCAAGGCACGCATGGACCAATCTCCAATGGTTACAGGCACATAGTTTGCTAGGAGAGGTGACCTAATGACAGGTATCTTTGCCATTGGAAGTGAGAGGGTGCCTGAGTTAGCAGTTAGAGGGTGCAGTTTGTTTGAATTGCGAGAGTCAGGGGGTGGTCTGTTGCTGTGTTCCTCTGATTCTGGGGGTAGCTGCGGATATTTTGCTGATTGTGTGGCAGTGTGTGCCGTTGGTTATCTTGATTTCTGTTGTGGTACTTTAGCTTTCATCAGACAGCAGCAGTGTGTCCTCTGAATCCACACCACTGGCAGGTCACAGGTTCACATGAAGGTGGAGATGGATCAGGAGGCTGTCAAAATGGTCGGAGAACATTGACAGAAGTAGCAGAAGAAGCTGTTGAGCTGACATGCAGAGTATTGACAGTTCTGGTGAGCATGTTTATCATTGATTGCTGCTGCTGGATGCATTTTGCGAGTGTGGCTAACTGTAACGACTGAGGTGCTTGTACACTGGTGGCCTGGGACATTAATATGGACTCTTGTGCAAGTCGTGCAGCTTGGATTGTGTCCATCCAGGTTGTTGGTTTCTGTTGGATTACATAAAGATGGAGTTGAACAAGCAGTCCCTGGACAAAGGTTGTGATTTTTTCTTTCTCAGGTTTCTGCAGACATTATGAAGGCTTCAAGAGGTTCAGAGTGTTGCATGGTACATTCCCACATCTGTTGCTCCAATAACTAGGGCAGATGTACAGTACTTGGAGAAAATGGAGTTTGAAGGCTGCATACAGGGTGGCAGTATCTCCTTCGACTTGTTCTGGAAGTTTGTTGAACCAGGAAATGGCAGTCCCTCTCAAAAACAAGCGCAAGACATTGGAAATATGAAAAGGATCAGTCCAACCATATAAGAAAATCCAGGCTTGGAACTGTTAGATCCAGTCAACAGCATCTTCGTGAGTTAAGGCTGAGAAGGGTAGTGGCTGTAGGCTGGTATGGACCATGGACTGAGATGAAATAGATTTAATGTAGACCAGGTCATCTTTTTTTTTTTTATGTCGACTTTATTTATTGCACCTCCATCGAGGGGAACTCTCTCTGGTGTCCTCCTTTGCCTGGTATCCACCTCCCTCTGTGAAGCTTACTCCTGTAGCTCCTCTACCCAACCCAGTGAAATCCCTGGATCTGAACCCTCTCGGGGAAGGGCCGCCCTATCCACCCAGGGCTCTCTAGCAAAGTGTAAAATACTGGGTCTGGGAGCAGTGGCAGGAGCAAGGAGAGCAACCAGCTTGGGGAGTGTGGTCTGGGAGGAAGCTCCATCGCCTATTTCCAAGGGAAGGGGATTTTCTCTCTTGGTTGCACCATGGCGTTTCGGACATGCAATGGCAGCTGTGCACTACATACCACTGCCTGCCGAACTCCACCCCCTTGCTACACTTGGCACCGCTATGCATGCACTATCCCAGCCACCGCCAGGTGTTGCTACAGTGTGATGCACCCTTGGAACCCACCCAAGGGAAGGGAGAGCTGTCCTACAGATGCTCGACCCCTTCCCTCCCCGCCAACCCCCAGCTCCCCATCTCATTCCCGAACCCAGGTCACTGGTGTGGTGCGAGGTGTGTCGTCCAGCGCCTCAACCTTCAGCGCCACTGGAAAGGCTAGGCCAGGTCATCTTGAGTGGCTTCTTGCATAGCTGGTGCTCCTTGAGCTGAGATGGATGACTGGATATCATGTAGGATTGCTTCTGTTTTGTAGCTCCACACCCTTGAGGTGGGTGAAGGTAGAACTCCGGATGCTCTGGCTCCCATATCTGCATCACTGTCGGACATCGTGGTAGGCGAAGAACTTTCTTACACCGAGTGAAGGTCATAAGGATGAGAAGGAGCTGCGGTCATGCAGGAGATGGGACGATGTGTAGTCGATGAAGTGCTGAGAAGAAAATATTTTTGTAGACAAAAGTATACTTACATGTAAGCAGCGTTCATCAAATGACATCTTAATAAACAATTCCTACTTAATTCTGTGTTGTCTATTGTTTAAATAAAGGTTTTGTTGCAAAATCAGCTACTTGTTGCAGTGTCCATTCATTTCAATGGGATTGCCATTGATTTCTATGGAGTGAGGTAACTTAGTGCCCTTCACAAAATGGCCTCCAAACTTTGACATACAGTTCTTGTGGTTTTCCCTGTTGCAAGATAGACACCAGTGGGGGGTTAAGGGTCACTTCCTTTGTTATGCAGTTTTGATGAACACAAGATGGAAGATCCTTGCCACAAGGCTGCCTGTCTGCTGTGCAATGTTCAAAATGGCAGTTGCCGCCCTGCTATGCTTCTTCCCCAGCCGAAAATTGCGGGAGTTTGCTGTGGTGAGTGACAAATGCTGGGGAATATTCTATATTTATATGATTGCTGCACTCCCTTCTGTTTTATGGAACTTCGTTTCTGGTTTTTTTTTCCGTTGTCTCCCAGGTTTGTGCATTTTGTATTTTATATCCTGCTCCCAGGTTTTGTTTTCTTTCTGCTCCTGTTTTTATTTTGATGTGCCCCTGGGTTAACTAATTGTGCCCCTCTTGCACTTTGTTGGTGTATTTATTTATTTACTCTGGTGCCTCTTTTTTTCTGCTTCTTTTATTTATTTATTGTTTGTATGGCCCCCCTTTGTGGCGTGGCCAAGCGTCAACTTGTGTGGCAGTGTGTTGAGTCGGGGAGTGCTCTGAGTGGCTTACTTTGCAGCTGTTGAACGTTGGGGAGCAGCTCAATCTGTTTCAGTTGCAGTCCCACTTTATTTATTTTGTGTCTTTTTTCTCTGTCTCTGCTCCTGTTTCTGTATTTAGTTCTGTGTGGCCTTGTGGGGAGCGGATCGCTCTGTAGTAGTCCTTAAGATTTGTTTTATTTATTTATTGTGGGCTTTTGTGAGTTTGGTAGAGGAGCGTTCTGTGTGGCTGAAGAACTTGAGGGAAGCCACGGTTGCTGTTGAATGGCTGGGTGACTGGGTTGAGCCCTGAGGTAGTCCGTGTGGCTGAGGTGAGAGATGAGGGCTGCGGCAGTTTGTGGGGTCTCAGGTGAGCCACGGTCCCTTGCGGCTTTGAGGAAATTCAGAGTGGGCTGGCTGCTGATGTAGTGTTGTGTAGCCATGGTTGGGGGAGAGAGAAGGTCAATCTGTGGAGGATACCCCAGTGAGAGGAAAGGCAGAGTGTAAAAGGGTGAGGATGTGAAGATGGATGCTGACACCTGATTATAGAGAGTCAAGGCTTAAGAGAAGCAGCCAAGCCTAAAAATGTTTATTGAGATACAAACAGAACAAAATTAAATCATACTTCATACATGAATAAGAAATGAAATCAAAAGGCACAAAAATAAACTTTTGTTAACACAGGTAATAACAGCATCAGCCACCTGGAAACATCTTGGGCAGGATTCACAAAGAATTTGCACTGGGTGCATCACAAATGTGTCAGTGCAAATCAGATACACCGAGCACAGACAGAGCAATTCACAGAGGCATGCGCAGTGGGATGTGCCAAGCGCAGCCCCACTGTGAAGTGCTGTGAAACACTACAGCACAACTGGAGATGTGCCGGTGCAACCTGAGATGCGCCAGGGCACGCTGGATGCCCTGAGTCACACAGGGGAGCTATTCAGAGCAAGTGGAGCAAGCCAGCAGGGCACGAGGGAGCAACCACATAGCTGGAACAATGAAACCCACAGACACAAGTGCTGAGAACAACATGTTTATAAAAGTGTAACATCAAATAAAAACTGTACAACAGAACAGTAGAACAACAAACAACAAGAACAACACCCAAAGGAGAAAGGGAATTGAAGGGATGGGAAGGAGGACAGGAAGGGGTCAGTAACAGTGGGCCATGTACAAGAACTATATACATGGGACGGCCCCAGTAAGAGGCAGGGGGCCCCTAGTGCTGCCCTGCCCTGCCAAGCAACACCCTGGCATGGCCACGAAATGGGAGCCACAGCAGGATGCCCTGCAGGGCAGCTGACAGGCACTGTACAGTCCTGGACAGTGGGTGCAGGGCTGCCTGGATGGCCACACAGATCTTTTGGTCCACGTCCACAGGGGCACCACCCCCACCCTCAGCATGGCGATCCTGGAGACCTACAGCAATGACAGAGAGAATGCACACGGAGGGCCTGAATGTGGACAACACCCCCACCCAGCTGTAACCCACAGCAACTGAAATGTAGCAATAGCAGAATGCAGCACTCACCTGCCACTGGAAGGGCACCAGGTCTGGTACCCATGATCTTCCTACTCCTCACCTCAATAGCATCTGTGGCCCTCTGCTTGGTATTTGGTCCTGCAAAACACAACAGACAGCACCATGAGCCACCACAGCGGTGCCAGACATACGTCACAACACCGACATGCAGAGGTGATGTATGGACAGCCAAACACCGCCACTGTGCAGGATGCACTGCCACAGTACCCCCCTCCGCCAGCCTGTGTCCATGCAGCAGACAGTGGCAACCAGCTGTGAAGCTCCCAGTGGCCTGCATGCAGACACAACATTGCCCAGTGCCCCCCCCATGGCACACATGCTATGGCAGCACTGGACAAGTGCAGCCACTGTCATGTGTGCAGGACGCCTGAGACCCATGTGGGTGCCCCATGAGGGCCTCGATGCACTTATCCAGCATGCGCCACAAAAGGAGCCAGATGATCGACACCTACCTGACCCTGGCAGTGCACCCCTGCATGCACGGTGACACAGCTGCACCAGCATCTCTGGGTCCTGCCTCTGGAGGTCAACAAAATGATGCCTGCATTGCTCCCCAGTGCATGGCATCCCTGTGTATCACACAAGCCTGCGGGCAATGGAGGCCCACACCTGGGCCCTGGGCTCGTGGAGGTCATCCTGCCCAAACAGCTGCCCCTCCACAGACATGACAAGAGCCACCAGATGCAGCAGCTCCACCTGGGACCAGTTCATGGCCCTAGGGTCTATTTCCCTTCCCTAGGCATACTGCAATAGCACAGCACAGTGGCAAGGTGCAACACGGCAATGCACAGCTGAGCGGTCTATATGCACCATGTGAAACACCGAGGCACGTGCAGCACAGCGCGCACTGAGGGTGAAGCGCGATAGGTCAAAGGCAACATGCCCGCGCATGCGCAATGGAGTCTGCAATGGTGTGGCAAGGCCATGACCCGGTCGTGGGTACATGATGCGCATGCAGATGCCATGTTGTGCATGGCACATGCTAAGAACACCTACTGCATGCCATGCACAATCCATGGGCACTACAAACACAGTGCAGCATGGACCACGCATGTGGGATCACACTGCTTGATAGGGTACACAGCGTCATGGACAGCAGGCCTGCAACAGCACATCGGGTAAGCAGCGTAATGGCACATCATGGAAGATGCGCCACTGCACACGGTGACCGCGCATGCATAACAGAAGTGCCGTGTAGACTGCCCCAAATATAGGAACATGCACCCAATGATATGCGCATGCTCTGGAGATGTGCTGTTCGGCTATTAGCGCAACCCTGAGATGCTCCGTGTAAAGTAAGATAAGCGGGGGAAAATTGTGCAATTCACAGATAATGCGCCCAAAACAGCCTCAGCTGATTAGCATCTCATTACCAGGGGCTCAGGCCTCATTTGCATGCCCTGAGCCATAAATGCTCCCAATTCAGCAGGCCGAGACCAGGTGCCTGAGAGGAGTCAGTGCCTTGAAGGTGAGTACACAGCTATGTTCACAGGCTCAACAGAACATACTGGGGGGATTGAATATAAGCATGCATACCACCCAATGCTTATGTCCCCCAGATGTGAAACAATGCCCCTAATATGTGGAACACATGGCCATAACGTGGAATACATCAGCAGGGCAGTACAGAAGGTGCACAGAGCACCGATTGACTGTTCCCTGTCATGTCCATAATGGCCGTTTGTGAACCGGGAAGTACACATTTCAGCATGTACGACACAGTCCTGCTGAACAATGATACAGTTGTCAGTGGGCCTAGGCCTTGCAATGTGGAACAGAGAGGTCATGCGACATGAACAGAGGACCCGTCCACTGTATACTGGGATACAGGAGAGGTATGTGTGACTGGGTGGCACTGGCAATGTGTGGTGGACGCAGCAAAGTGCAACAGGTCAGTCCGAGGCACAAAGTGGAACCTGTGCAGGCACAATGGCAGTATTCACCATGCTGCACACTGCTGCCAGCTGCACCATGGCTGTAGCCACATGTCCTGTGCCCCCGCCCCACAGGCGTAGCATGGGTGTCACCCGGGATGGACGGGGTACAACGGTGGCAGCACACTGGCTGAAGAGGTACCAGGACATGACCATGGCAGACTGCACAGTGTGCCCCCTTGGGGTGGCTGCACTGTTGCCCCAGCCAAGAACCGGGGGACATACATGGCATGTGCAGTGTCCCCAGTAGACCATGTACCTTGGTGCACAGCCACCTGTGCCAGGAAGACCACCTGCAGACCACCGCCCAGAACACCGGCGTCACGGACCATGGGGGGGCAACAGACAGAGGCAGACGGGTGCAGGACCATGTGTACCCGCAAGCATGATGCTTCCCCCCCACAGTAGCCAATATGTCAGAGGAAGCAGGTGCCACCAGCAGGTGGCGACCTAACTTCAGCAAGGATGAGGAGAGGGTGCTCATTGAGGCATGCCACATACACCTGGACATCCTCACCGGCAGGAGAGGCAGCCAGACGGCACGGGCGGAAGGCTGGGAGGAGGTGGCCTGGCAGGAGAATGCCATGGCACCATACAACTGCACGGTCCAAGAGTGCCACAAGCACTGGAATGATGGGTGCAGGAGGGCCAAGGAGAAGGTGGCCAACATCCAGGCATCCCTGCAGTGGACAGGGGGTGGACCCAACATGGCAGAACAGCTCAGCCCAAATGAGGCCCTCTAGGCCGTCAGTGTGCCAAGAACAGTTGTGCATGGTGTCCCAGGTGGTGGATTCCAGACTGGTGGCAGTCCGTCACAGCACGATGAGTAGCTGTGTGTCCTAGACAGGCTCGCCCACTTGTGTGCCACAGTTGGCACGTCTTGCCCTGCATGCCGTGCACTGTCACTGTACACCCAGGCACAGCGTCACAGGGATGGTTGTCCCTGGCCTGACGTGACATGCCCTGTGGTGCTATGGGTGCTATGCCGCAGCACTGGAGGGCACATGTCCACCGTGCATCCATGCGGCATGTGAGGCCGCTGCCACATAGTGTGCACAATGGGACAGTGGCAGGCTCGACCACTCCATTGCCTGCATAGTGCTGTCGCACCCTGGCCCTGGTGTGGTGAGGCCTGCGGACCTGGCACCATGTAGACAGTGGTGTACTGTTGCGCATCACCGATGTGACGTATGTGTACTGTGCATTAACTATGGTCTCCCTTCCTTGCTCCACAGTACCATCACGCCTCCAGGGTGCAGCCATGGCCATGGCTGAACATGACGCCCTCACAGGCGATGATGAGGGCCCGTCACTGGGGGCCGATGACACCACCGTGGATGACTACACACCTGCACCATCCACATCCTGAGCAACACCAGTCACGGCCCCAGTGCAGGTGGGCCCTATGGGCCCCTCAGCCAGTGATGGCAGGACAGCCAGCGGGTACATCACTTGGTTGGGGAGCCTGTCTGTGTTGTCTGATGCCAATCCAGATGATGCAGTGGACATTGTTGATGCCCTCTTTGTGCTCACCAGTGGCATGCAGTGGGAGGGCCTTGGCACCACTGCATGTATCACCAACACCAGCACCGCAGACTTGGCTGACAGCGGTGCACACATCAGGGGGTTGCCTGTGCACATGGCCCTGGGTGTCACTGATGTTCCCACTGTGCTGAGTTCTGGTGCAGATGCAGCACAGCTGCACGCAGCTGTGGGTGCTGTGCTCCCTGCATCACTGCCCACTGCAGTGCCAGCAACGTTGGTGTCATCCAGGCAGGGTGCCTCTGTGCATGCATCTGTTCCAGTGACCCTGGAGGACACCACCCATGGGCAGTCAATGGTGGTGACCAGCCAAGTCCCACCCATGTCACTGCCTGTCAGGGTGCATCCACCACCCATGGATGCACTGGGACAGGCTGAAACATCCCATGCTCATTGGCGACACCACCATGATGCATCACCCGCCGACGACATGGGGGCCTACCTTGACCTCCTGCTGGTGACTTTGGAGAGGCAGAAGGCCCTCTGTGTAGAGTTCTGGAGCCACAGGGTTGTGATGGTCCAGAAGCATGAGTCCGCAGCTGCGTGGCATGCACAGATGCAGGCAGAGACACGCATCATGCGGGTGGGCATGACCGCAGCTCTGGAGCAGATTGCAGTGGCTGTGGAGGTGGTGGCTGCATTTACAACATAGAAACATAGAAACATAGAATTTGACAGCAGATAAGGATCGCTTGGCCCACCCAGTCTGCCCATTTTCCTACCTAACAGATAAGCTGCAGATCCTAGTTAACCAACAGCTTACTTCCCTCCTACACCCCACTAGGACTGCCTAGCACCTGGTACTAGGTTGGATGATTCCGCCACTTCCAAATCTGATAAATCACTGGGTTCTTCATTGTCACTTACTTCTGATGTTTCGTTGTTTACGATGTTCTGCTTTCCAGTCAGTGCTGTCTTTTTCTTTTTCTTCTTTGGTTGATCCTTGACATCAACTGAAGTTCCTTACCACTCTCCAACTGCTTCAGTTTTAATTCCTTTTGGATCTTTCTTTCTTCTCTTCTTCTCTTCCTTTCTTATCCCGTACACCCCAGCAGCAGAGCCAGGTGAACCCCCTGCTGCTGACTCCATCACCACTGGCCTCTACACCCACCGTCCATGGCTCAGCTGGTGGGCGTGAGATGGCCACTCCACTGGGCACCCTTTCATGGTCACTGCGAATGCCTCCTGTGGCCGGTGGTGGCAACCCCACCATAACCAGCCATGGCAGAGGCCGCCCTTATGTCCGTGGCAGCCGGGGGTATGCCCTGTGATGCCCATGTCCCTGGGCCTGTGGTGGCAGGATGGCACACAAATGTGTACTGGATGCCCTGCGGATGGTGGCAGTGGTGGTGTGTGGCAGTCACCTGTCCCACAGCCATCCTGGCACCATCCTGTACTACCTATGCAGAATGTCCTGCATGTCTGTGTGCATCGCTGTTGTGCCACGTGTCATGGGAATGATGAGTGTGTTCCGGTGCCTGCAGTTCCCATGTGCGGGTTGCAGTGCACACTGACCCTTGACGTCTGCGACATGGCCTGGGTGGTGTTTGGTTGATGCATGCCTGGTGTGTATGCGCCTATGTGTGCGCCACTGCGCGGTGTCCGGTGTCCACAGTGCCCACGTCATGCAGTCCCTACACCGTGGTGCACACACCTGCATGCATACATACCTGCATACTCACTTGCATGGCCCAAAGTGTTCCTCCACCGCACGCATGAGGTATTCCCATGCTCCTTCACCAGCCTCGGATCTCTGCGGCCCTGCCCAGCATTGCCTCCCTGGCCCTCAGGGAGTGCACTGTCCACCCCTTCCCCCACCCTCTCCTCCTCCTCCCCCAAGAAATGTCACTCTCACTGGCCTCGACAGGTATCCCATGGTCTAGGGCCATGTTGTGCAGCATACAACAGGCCAGGAATATGCCACAGGCTTTCTCAGGGCTATACTGTAGGGCACCACCTGACCAACACAGGCACCAGAATTGTATCTTCAACATTCCGAAGACACACTCTGTGATGGCACGTGTCACGATGTGTGCCTCATTGTAGCATTCTAATGCCACTGTTCTGGGTTATCGGAAGGGGGTGAGGAGCCAGGGCCTCAGTGGATATGTGGCATCTCCTGTGGGGGTAGACGTGTGTCCGTTAGTACATTGAGTTACACTGTGGCATGTGCCCTGTCCTCATCCCTGCCCTCTGTGGTGTGTGCCCCTGTCCTGCTCTACCGCCCGTGCATCCCCATACCTGGCAGTCCTGCATCCCTACCACAGCTGCTCCTGCATGCTCCCGTCTGTCGTGTGGTGCACGGTGCTTGCGTGCCACCCTGTTTCCGCCTTTGTACCCTTTCACACTCCTGCTGTCCAAGGGCCCATGCACCTGCTTCACACTGCCCACGGTCCACCCCATGGGTCCTGGCCTTGGTGCCCCCCTGTGCTGTTGGTGCACTGTCATATGTACTTATCAAATGGCCTCTTGGTATGTCCCCATCCTCGAACCTCATGCAAAGTGCCAACTGGTGCCATATGTAGGCATCATGTGCGCTCCCAGGGTGTGTGGCGCAGACATTGGTGATGCGCCGTGTGACATCGCACACCACCTGGCAATTCACAGAATGGTACCCCTTCCAGTTGATGTATGTGATTGCATCATCACCAGGTGGTGAGCGGATCACCACATGGATGCAGTCAATGGCCCCTATGACACCTGGCATGCGTGCCACCCTGTAGAACTCCTGCATGGCTTCTGTCCACTCTGCCTACATGCTGGGGAAATGGATGTATTCCAAAGCATGTTGTAGTAGTGCGGTGAGGAACTGTGTGAGGAGGCGGGATGTAGAGGCCTCTGATATGCCAGTGGTGCCCCCAGTAGGCCTCTAGAAGGCTCCTGTGGCGAGCAGGCACATGACCGTTGTCACCTTGGTATCCACTGAGATGGCGTGACCTTGTGTGGTAGGTGCCTACATCACATCATGGCACAGCTCACACAGCTGTCTCAGCATGGCCCTGTTGAGGCGGTATCGCCCTACTGTCTTCACCTCTGTGAGCTGCATGATACTGCCATGGGGCTGGCCATCTATGGTGCCTTCCAGCACCCTGCCTCCTCCTTCTCATTTGTACACCTGCTATGGCGACTGCTGCCGGGTTCATTTGTGTTGTCTATGTAGCCCTCTGGCTTGGTGTGCTGCCTGGCATGCTTGCTGGCTGGCTGACTGTGTTTTTCTTTCTCTCTCTCTCTCTCTCTCTATCTTCCTCTTCCCCTCTGGCTTTGGCTGTGTGCTGCTGCAGCTGTTCCATTCATGTCCTGCAGGTGGGCTAGACATAAGTCTCCTCCTTTTGTACTTATCTTTCTATGGCGCATCTTGGCTTTGCGCTGGAGTTGCCCCATAGATGTGCCATGGATATGCACTGTGAATCGAGTTGTGCTGTGTATGCATGGGTACGCCCCCTGTATATGTGCTGCATGTCATTACATTGCACCTATCGCGCATGTCGTTTGGCGTAGGGCATCTTGCTTGGGCTGGCACATTCACCCTGTTTCTGAATCGGCTTATGGCGCATTTCTGACTTGCGCCGGCACATCTCTTTTGTGAATCCTGCTCCAAGGGTACATAGTCTGAAAAGGCACAGCCTCCCCAGTAGATCAGCCAGAGCTGATCCCAAAACGAACCTGAAGGGGCTACCACAATGTGCTCCCTTTTATTTTATTTGTAATTTTTTTTTTTATTTTAGTCTTTGGTAACCAGGTAAAGGCCCACTAGGCACAAGTGCCTGTTTTCAGTGGCAACCTGGGAGCACTGGGCGGTTAAGTTACACCTGAGAACCATCAGGTGACCACCTTTAGCTCCGCCCTGAACATCTTGCATAAGCAAAACTTTTACTACACACATCTGATTACTTTTACACACCAGGAAAGTCTATATATCTTTATTCAAGTACATACATATCCCTGAAATGCAATAATTCCCAATGTTAACACAAAAATAGCTTATTGCCGAGTTATTCCCTCCCCTTACCTGTCTATAGTATTTCTAGGGTGAACAGTGGGCCGGCTGCCTCCTAAGGACATAGCTGGAGCAGCAGGAACACTGAGCACCACAGAGAACGTTCCAGAATGAGGAACAGTTAAGGTAAACTTTTGGCCATTACAACATTCCTGGCTTTCTATTGTAAGACACAGGAACACCGAAAGGAAATTAAACACTGTATGGAACTGGTAGAAATTCTACAATTGTGTTCACTTTGTCTAGTAGTTCCTCATGAGTTTTACTGCTGTATTTCCTGCTTTGCAACCTTTCTGCTCAATGCTCAGCATAGCAAGCCGTCGTGTAGCACAGATGTACTTGAACAAACAAGCTACTGAAATTCTTGTGCTACACTTAGGAACACTAAGCCTTTTTACAAACCATAAAACAAATACAACTGTTAGTCAAACACAATAACTGGATGAGTTTGCAGGTCTTAATCCCTAAATAAGATGGTCCAGGATCGGGTCACAGTTTTCAGCGTTTACTCTTTGCTACATTTTACTGTTTTACAATTGTTTACACAACATTGTATGTTTGTAAAAATGCACTGCAATGGTTTTCTACCTCTCGCTAGTGTGATTCTGATGCCCCTGCTTTTACAAACCTATTCAAGCGCAAAGGCAGACTCAAGCTAACAGAGATTCTAGTGTCTGTGTTCCAGCTTACAAACAGTATTCTCTTTTGGGGGGAGGGGTCCGAGTACTGGATCTCCGGGTGCCTGCCCAAAGTATGGAAATAAGAATAAAGGGGTAGCAGAGGCCTATTTTCCAGGTGGCCTGCCTGGAAAAAGGGGAAATGAAAGTTTGGAGAAAGGAAAGGATAGAAATGAGAGACAAAAGGTGCTACTGCAGTAGGCTTAATACAAGAGAAATAGGTAGGATTTTGGGAAGGGGAGTACACAGCACTCTTTTACACACAGCTATGGTCCATTGCTGTTGTGGGGGAAGGCCTTGACGTGGGTCTGGAGGCTCTGTTGTAGCAGCAGTAGCAATAGGAAGCCACAGTTGGGAGGAGGCTGAGCAGACTGAAGCAGCATGCTGAGCTGCAGTCCTGCGTTTTTTCTGCTTGTCTTTTTTTTTTTTCTTCTTTCTCTCATTTATGTTGGGCACTCTATTTGCATTGTGAAGGCAGGCAGAGAAATTTGCTGATCCTGTTGGGAAGCAAAACTGGAGAGCCTTGCAGCAGTTTTGGTGGCTCAGTGTAGCCTTGTGCAGAGTCAGCGCTGGAGGGGAAAGCCACGATCTTAAGGAGGACAGAGTGGTTGTAGGAGGGCCAGGAGGTATGTGGTCCCTCGAGGTAGCCAGGAGCCTGTTTAAATGGAGCAGTCCTAGAGCACTTAGTTCAGCTCATTGATTTATTTATTTTCATTTGGAGCAACAATCCTCACTGGGAGAGGCACTGTGCGGGACAGCTCCAGCTGGGAGGGCATGAGGGAGATTGCTTGCCTGGCAAACGGACAGTTTGAGAGGAGCCCTGCCACATGGGGAGGGGGGCGGTCTGTTCACAGCTCCATGGAGCACAGGCTTTAATAATTGTAATCCTGAACAGTTTCTTCATTGAGCAACCAGCTAGCAATGCCGAACAGGTTACTTTGGGACAGTTTTATTACAGTAGGTGGGCTGCAGGTTGCTATACCACAGGACACAGTTCATTTTCTCTGTGCAGCCGAGGCTGTGTTTGAATCAGCAGTCAGACAATTGAAGCATACTGGGAAAGTGACTTGGGGGACCAGCAACACAGACAAGTGAGATGGGGGTCTGGGCAGAAGAAGGGCTGCATTCTCCACCATGTGTGGCATTTGGGTTTGGTCTGCCACTAAAAGACCATTCCCTTCTCTCTGGTCTGCCAGACCCTTCGATTGCTGCTGGTTGGGAGGACCCGTTGCTGGACCATTCGAATAAACTGGATGGACGCAGAAATAAATGCATGAACGGTTTATTCTGTACAGCAGACATGTTCTCTTCCTGAGGTCTAGCCCCAGACTGACTGATTTCTCTGACTGACAGGCATTACATGGCACTGCCAGGCAGTGCAACAAATTGTTACATGTAGGTTAGAAGTACCCTTAAAGAGGCGGCAGCTAACATTAAGCCCCATGCTTAATGTGTACTTCACACCCATACACCTAGGATCACCTGCCTCTGCTTGAGGTGAGAGGTCTGAAACTGATTCTGCCAGTCCCAACTGAGGGGGGATGGGTAAGCTCGGGTTGCAAGCTGCAGAGAGGTAAGCACCAGAGTCACAGGATGATAGCCTTGACCTTAGTGAACAGCATCAAGTCAGAGAGGGAGCATAAACAATACATTTTTAAAGATTTTTAAAGAATCTAACTGGTCAATGCACAAAGTGATTTACCATCAACTCTCATAAATAGTTCCAGACACCATTGAATCCCTTCCTCCACTGACAGGTACTAAGGCTGAGATCTTAGAAAACCCAGACAGTCCCCTCCTTGTTGCAAATGTTCCCCGACTGTTTAACCTCTAGCAGGATAGGATCATAGTACTCCATGCTCCCTGTCACCACCAGCACAGTACAGCAGGTCTTTCTCTCTGTCAGGGTACTCCTGGGGGTAATATGCAATGGGGATTTGTAGTGGGTGTTGTAATGACAGTGCCTGTGTAATCCATGAAAAAAAAAACTCTTATGTCCTCCCAATTCCTCATCCTCCAGGAAGTGTTATAATCTGAACACTGGGGCATCGGGATGGTGGATTCAAGCTGCTCCACTTTGGCTTTCAAAACACCATTCTCCCTTACAAGCCCAGTCACTGGCAACTTTTCTGCTGTTTCATTGGTAGACTTAGCTTCTGCATACACTACTGCAGAATAAAGTTACTTAATGTTACATAACAAAAACTTAAAATATCCTAAGTTCATATATAAGAGCCTACCCAATGCATACACTATGATGAATAAAAATCGACAATACACATACAGAAAAGGCCTGCTAGTCTGGGGAATAGTGAAGTTTTGCTGTATAGAGCCATTACTCTAGAAGATCAAGAGTCAAACACCTCCATATTTTGATTGAGTGGCAAGCAGCAAAGACCCTCCAGACAATCCAACCTGTCAGCACAGCGGCAGAGCTACCACGTACAATTCCAGCACCTTGCATTCAGGAATGAGCCTGGGTCAATTGGAGGGAGAGGGATTGAGCATCCCAGAAATGCTGCCCCTCTCCAGGAAGGGAGGCTGTGCACCACCACAACTGCACCATCTGTGTGACCAGGGTAGTTTTGCCAGTCGGTGCACTTCCAGGGCAGGGAGATGCTGGCTGATGACCTGCAGCTGCACGTCTCACATACATGGCATCCCAGCCAGTGATGGCTCAGGGGGGAGGGACCTAGAAAAACAGCAGAAATGACCTGACACTTGGGGATGACAGACCCTGATATATCTGGGGCTTACATCTTCACTGTACCACAACCTGATGAATAACCACAGTTGGGGTACATCCCCCTTACCCAAACCTCAATTGGGGGATATTCCAAGACTACATGGAGGTTAGGTGAGTGCAGAGGTCAGGAATGCCATCGGGCCCCTGAGGGAATCAGGCACTGGGGTAAGAAAAATTGGGGATAAGAAAAAAGATCCCCAGGTAAGATTGGCTGGGAAGTAAAAACACGAAAAAACAAAAAGTCACTTCACAAGGATGAACAAACCCCTTACTGGAGGGTTTTAAAATTGGGAATGACAACAGCAATCTTAAAGGAGATCTACTGGGAAACTGCTCAGAGCCACACTAGCATACATTGTGGCTCGAGCAGCTCGATTCCCCCTGTATGCCACAGTATATTTAAGTATAAAAATACCCGATTGCTCATAATTTTCGAATTTCCCCCTACTGCAACCAGCATTTTGCTAAACCGGAGTCCAACCCCCCAGAGATCACACTGGCAAAAACCGCAATATGATGATGCAGTGTTGCCTCTTCCTGTACATTGCCCTTATGTACGGAGATATAAAAATCTCCGTATTTACTATGCCCGGTATTATTTTAACTAAAGGTGCCTATAAGCCATGTGAAAGCAAACTGGAACAAAATACAGAAAAACAAGACAAACGTGCTAAAGCCATAAAAGTTTGAAAGGGACAGAAATGGTTATCCGACGAGACAGATTTTCATGTGGAATAGGAAGCAAAATCACAGAAGCAGAAACTGGAGGACACCAAGACCCATCCTTAAAAAAGGCCAGTCTCCAGCATACTGTAATTCATCTACGAATGAATCGGAGGTTGAGTCACAAGATTTGTTTGGAGGGAGGATGGGGGACCTCAGACGCAGGACCCCCCAGGAGGTAGACTCCTACTTGTAGGAGGGTTAGCTATCGTTTTGTTTTTAAACATTCAGGTTAAACACTTTAAATTGAGCACTGTCACTTTAAATAGTCACAATAAAAGAGTACAACTTCAGTACATCTGGGACTCTTGAGAAACCCCACGGCAAAAACCAGTCGGGTCTCCGGTTCTTTGTTTCTATGTTTGCCACTGCCTGGTAAGACATTTTTTCACTGTAATACCAATGTGTTGTTCAGCATTTTAATGTATTGCACTACAGAACTTAAAGTGCACAGATCTAACCTGTTGTCTGGTGCTGGTTTTGACTGCTTGCTTGAAGTAAAAACACTGCAGTACTGACAACCCTGATTGATGCACGTTTCCTGGATTGAAATCAAAGGCAGTGTTCCGTGAAGTGGGAACACCACTCCATGTCACAGCTCTGCAGGCATCAGCAAAGGGAACCACTGTTAGTGAAGCTAAAGAAACTACAGCTCGGGCTGACTGAATGTGCTTGATGTTGCCCTTGCAGTGAGTAGCAATGCTGACTGAAGCTAACAACCTAGTGGGCAGACATCAGCTGGAGACAGGTCTCTCTTCCTCATGAAGATCATAAGCCGCTGAGATGACTGCTTATGGTACAATGGTCCACTGATGTGGACACTAAAAAGGTCTGTTATATTGGTAGCATGCAGTCTAACAATTCCCTTCCTTTCACTATGGTAGGGGGCAAGGCTGTTACCACAGTTCCCGCCAGAGGGATGTGGTGTGTTGGCATCACCTTTCAGTGCCTCAGTCTGTTGGGAGGAGCTTATGTGAGAGATATAAGTGATGTTTAGGCAGGAAATAAAAGAGTCAGGCTCCTGGGTTGGAAGAGGTTTGTGTGGGATGGGCTAATGGTAGTGTGAAGGTGCAGAATCTCTGAGGGTAAGTGGCATCCTGTCTCCTAGGTGCTTCTTTTGGAATGCACATGTGAACAGTGGGAAGTCAGCCCTATGCTTCTACCTTGGCATCAGTCAGGTATGGTCCTGCAGGCACTGCCTGGGGACGTGAGTGCAGTGCCATCCCACACCATGGGTGGCATGAAGTTGAACCACTTTGGTCACAAGGAGGGTCATGGTTCCCAGTATCACCCAACCTTCAGGTTCAGGATGTGGTTCCCCTGGAGGTGGTGAAACACAGTCCTGTTGGCCTGGTAGAAAGGGGAATGTAGGGGTTTCAACTGGGAAGGCAGTGAAGTCCCGGGAGGTACCTCCTCAAAGAGTAATTCTTGATGACCCTTGAGCCCTTGGGAAACTCTCCACAGAAGACAGTGCTATGTATTCAGAAAAACGAAAAAGGGGGGTGGTCTCTAAGGCCCCTTAACAGAGCTGTAGTGGAATAAGAGGGTGTTATGGAGATTCACAACTATGAGAATAAGGTAGGAGGTCTCTGAGAAAGTATGTTTTTCTACACACACGTACCCATCAATCATTTCTAAGTATGTTGTTAAGAACTATGCAAATAATAACTATGTTGTTACTCCCACTCCCTTTTCCTCCAGGACGCACCTGGAAATGAGCAACTTGCTGCTCAGTGTGTCAAATAAAATACTGGAGTTGCCGGGGGGGGGGGGTGCTGCAGATGAATTTCGAGTTCAGACTAATGTGACACCAGTTTGGTTGAGCATTGTGAGTTCCTGGGCACTGAAGATTTTGGACTTCTAAATGGGAAATGAGGACTGCTTTGCATCAGGGACAAGATGCATGGAGGTGTGGGGATGCTTGGGGCAAGGATGTATTTGATGAAATACTGTGTGTTAGGCAATCAGTCAGTAAATCAAGGCCTGAAGGACAAATTGATGATGCCAGGAATGTGTCAGTGGCACCAAAATTCCATAATGCATAAGGAAGCTGTGACTTCTGCATGGTGATAGACATGCAGCCAACTAGGGAACAACAGTGGCTTCCTATTAGTGATGACATTTGCTTGGATGCTGTACAAACTGGTTCTCACATGTGGGTGCAGCTGAGAAGTTGGAGGGTTTAAGGCCTGTGCCCTAAGCCAGTAGTACTAGGTCCCCTCATGATAAGAAGCTGTGTCAATGGCTGTCCAGTGCAGGTCGCTGTCAGAGGAGATAGGTCAGTCCCTTCATGTTCTTGACAACGACAGATAGTATTTTCATTGCAGTGGCTGACTTCTCACTGTGTAGGCTTCATTATCCCCTGATGAAGCCTTATGAATAAGGTGCTATGTAGTGGTGTTTGGCCATGGTATTTCAGCTTGATGACAATAAATTAAAATACTGTACATTTACAGCAGTATGTGCGTGCATTTTGTTAATCTTGTTAAAGTACTGGTGTGAAATGGTATCACCTTCGGAAGAGGTTGGTGTGCACAGCTCAACTCACTCGGTACAATTCTCGCTGTGTAGTGTCTACGCTAAAAGTGTGAAAATGGCTGAGCAGGTCTTGATGGAGTAAATGGTGAAGACCAACACCCCAGCCATTGAGGACGTGCCAGAGACCCAACTGGAGGAAGAGACTGCACACTCCCTGGCCAGTGATGACAGGGTACTAATCACACACAGTCCTCCTGTCAAGGATCCCTGGGTGAGGGGTTACTGGATGTTTAGGTGGATGAGGTCTGGTACCCCAACCCTTGGAGGGGGTCAGAGCAGCTGCAGCCAACTGCTGACCCTGGGGCTACAGCTGACCCACTGTCTGGACTGCTGAAGTGGAGCAGAAAAAAAAGGAAGATCATAATTCCTTTGAGTGGTCATGTCAGCCCCAACTGTACCAGGAACTCTCTGACTAACTGCCTATGTGGATCGCCAGTACTTAATTCCTTAACCAAGGCCTGAGGCTGAGACAGTGGAGCTTCCACCAAGCCAAAGTGCACTGTGATACCAGAAAAAGTGGTCAGCTCTTGACTCTTGGTCCATGGGAACTGGGGGGGGAGTCCTAGTCCCATGTCCATTCCTGGAGGAGTCCATCACCAAACTACTATTCGCCCACCATCACCTGTTTGAGGAAGTCACAAAGAAAAGTTCATCAACAGCCCCAAACCCATCACCAAGCTGCTCAAAATAGATGGTGACTTGCAATTCTTTTTTTTAACTCAGCTTTATTTAAATATTCACTGTTGTCAGTGCAATACTTACACATGCATTTTTATCCTTTCTCTGTCCCACAGATGAGCAGAGGTTATAGACTAAAATTCAATACAAACTGTTAGTAAACTGATGGAACCACTAGTCAAAGAGGACCTTGTTGACATAAGCATCAGGGGTTCCTGGCAGGGACTCTTCAGACCAACCTGATAGTACACTTTGACTGGGTAACAAGGGCAATGAATAAGGGACAACCAGTAGATTTACTCCATTTTGACTTCAGCAAGGCATTTGACTTGGTGCCACACAGAAGGTTTTTGATGAGATTAGATGATCTGGGAGCAGCAAAGGACCTAGTCAAACGAGTGGAAAGTTGAGAAGGGAGGGGAACAGCAAAGAGTGGTGGTAAACAGGGTCAAATCGGCTGAAAGAGAGATCACAAGTGGGGTACCACACAGTTCAGTCCTGGGACCAGTCAGTTTCTTTTTTTATGTTTTTCCTTTATCTGTTTATATCTCACCTCTCTCCTGGTGACCCCCACTCCTTTCGGCTCCGACAAGTCCTTCCTGATCCCCAGCTAACCCTATCTGAGCTCTCCAATCCTCAAATCGCAGCCATCCCCTGGGATATCCCAGATGTAACCCTTTGCCGAGTGGGTCCCCCTCCTCTGAGGGAGAAGGCACCGGGAGGGGTTCCAGCGCACTCTTCAATAGGGCCCAGGGGATGCTGCTGAGGAAGGAGGCTCACCGGATGCATTGAGGGATGGAGAGCCTTCATCCGGCGGCCACCAGGTGGCATTTCCACTTTTCTGTGTCCCCTTCACTGCATCACTCGTGCAGTGCCTCCAGTCTCCACTGGGGGCCACTGCCAAGTGAAGCATTCCCCAAACCCACCCCAGGATAGGAGAGCAGTCCCTCTGGATGCTCGATCCTATCCTCCCCCTGCCGACCCACGGCATCCCGGGTCCGTTCCCGAACCCGGGTCACCGGCGTGGTTGAAGGGACCAGTCCTTTTCAATATGTTCATCAGTGACATAGGAAAAGGAGTACAGGGCAAGATGTGTCTCTTCGCAGATGACACTAAGCTCTCTGGCAGGTTAGATAGTGATGAAGGGGAAAGGAAGTTTGCAGAGGGACCTGCAAATATTAGAGATGTGGTCTGAGGTTTGACCCAGGAGGGAGGGAGGAGGGACTGTATGCCTTCCTTTACCTGGATGACTGGTTACTCAAAGCTTAGTAGCAAAAAACAAGTTTAGTCCAAGGAGCAACTGCTCTGCACCCTAGCGTGTACCAAGCAGCTGTTCCATGGATTAGAAATCACAGTCAGCATGTCCAAGTCAGTCTTGACCCCCTATCAGCATCTTTAGTACATAGGAGCCGTACTAGACACTGCCCATGGTGCGACCTTCATACCCCAAGAGAGGGTGGAATACCTGATAGCACAAGCCCGGCTGCTTTACAGCACCTGGTATGTCACAGTCAGGACATTCCTGTAGCAGCTGGGCTTGATGGCTGCAGCCACTGTCATGGTTCCCCTGATTAGGCTGCACATGCGGATCCACCAATGGACTTTAAGAGATCAATGGGATTAACGCACCAATGATCTAGAACAGAAGATTCTAGTAACTTACCAGTAAAAAAAAGTGCTTCAGTGGTGGATGGAACCTGGCAATTTACTCAAAGTGGTTCCTTTCCTGATCATCTCTCCTCATCAGATCCTCACCACGGGCCCTTTGGGTATGGGCTGGGGTCACACCTGGGCCCTCACCAGACCCAGGGTACTTGGACCACAGTGGAGCGTTCCCTCCACATAAACTTCCTAGAGATAAGGGACTGTCCTGTATGGCCTGAAAGTCTTTCAGGACCACTTGTTCCCGGGACCTCTGTTAGTGCAGAAGGATAACATCAGTGTAGTGCACTGCATCAACGGGCGGCAGGGACCATTCATACCCCCTGTGCAGGGAAGTGATGATGGTCTGGTACTGGGCTCTAGCACACAGTCTAGAACTGTCGGTAGTTCATATTCCAAACAGACTAAGCAGGTCACAGTCCAGGATGCAGAAGTGGGAACTGCTGACCTTAGTCATAGAAGACCTGTTCGACAGGTGGGGTCATTAAGAGTTGGACCTTTCTCCGTCCCCGCTCAACCTAAGACTACCACTTTTCTGCTCGCTTGCTCCAGGGCCTGGAATTTTCTGCCAAGATGAGCCGTCCTTCTCTTGGAAAGGGAGATTCCTCTACTTCTTTCCTCACTTCCTGCTAATTCAGAGGGTGCTGCTCAAGCTTCAGGTGGAAGAAGTGACTATGATTCTCATTGCTCCTTTCTGGCCTCACCAGATCTGGTTCCGCTTACAGCAGCAGTTGGTGGTAGAACTTCCTGTACCCCTGCCCCTGTGCAAAGGCTTGCTGTCACAGGAACAGGGCACCCTGGTCCATCTGGACCTCAAGCCACTACACCTCCATACCTGGCTCCTGAAGACATAGCCGTGGCTATATCTGGGGTATCCCAAAAGGTGTCTGATGTCATGGTGGCTGCTAGGAAGCCTTTCACCAGGGCCACTTATTCCATGAAGTGGAAGCGCTTTGCTCTGTGGGTGGCTTTCCATCATTTAGATGCTTTCACTTGTCCAGTGAATCCAATTCTGGAGTACTTGCTGTCCCTTTCAGATTCTGGCCTGCAGTATTCCTCTGTTATAGTGGACCTGGCTATTTCAGCCTTGTTCCATGTGCCTGTTGATGGCCATACGATGGCACAAGTGGAGGGGTCCCATACATTTCTGAGAGGTATTAGTAATCTGAAGTCTTCCATCTGCAATCCAGTCCTGTCTTGGGACTTAAACTTTGTGTTACAGAACCTTACTTTGGCTCCTTTTGAGCTGGACAGGACATGTAAGCTACGCTTCTTATTGTGGAAAGTGTTATTTTTTTTGTATAATATTTTTATTAAGTTTCTATTAAGACAGTCATAGTTGCCAGCAATTACGTAATTATCCTGCACCATTCCATAAATATTAATAGAAGTTCAGTACTGACACATGAACATTTTTATCCACCTGTGAACTGTGCAATGCACGAGAAAACAACAGGCAATAAACTATGCCTTTCTTCTTTTTTTAACAAGAGAGAGAGAACAAGAAAAAGAGAAGTTAACAGTCAAACAATTCGTTCTGCGATAACTTTTTTCTTTCAGATTTGCCATACATTCTATTTTAGTGTATTTTATTACACTTCACTACCTCACTCTACATTTAAGGCCTATATCGACCATGGGATTAATTTCATTTCTGATACTGGTTTTATCTGCAGGGTTATAGTCTTTTCTTCAGTTAACATGGTTCTCATCCCCCATCATCTCTCAGAAGCTGAGCTTCCGCTGGGGACAGAGAATCCAATAATTTCTTTTCACATACGAACCATGCACAAGGTAATTTTAGTGCTTTCAGCTAAATGATTAACTTTCTTGCAAAAGCTGAAGCACACACACACACACACACACCAATAATACTCGGATCCAGAGCTTCTTTCCGTATTTATGTTGGTGGAATAAATAGAAAACTCTGGATCAACTGAAGTGTGTGTCTCGCTTTTTAAGAAATCAATAATTTCCCCCACTCTCCTATAAAGCGTTCTTCTTTCCCCTTCAAGACATATGTAAGTTGATCCATAGCTAGCACCTGTATGATTAAGTCTTTGCACTGCTCCATTGTGGGCATTACACTGGAAACCCATGTATTTTGAATTCCTTGTGCCATTGCTAACATAATTCTGATCCATCTAGGGTACAAATCCTAGCCCTCCTCCCCTCTGTCCTCAACCCCAAACATGAGTGATAGTGGCATATTTGCCACTGAACTGTCCCAAATGTTTGTCACCTCTTGCGCCACTAACCTCCAATACAGTTGAAGAGTAGGACCGTCCCAATAGTAATGATGGTGAGTTCCCCGTGCTGCTCTACATCTGCCACGTATGGGTGAGACCCCCAGGTGAAACTTGTGTATGACACTTTGTGGGCAATAGAGCCAGTGCAAGAACTTATATTGAGATTCCTTATATTTATTACATGCTAATAGTTCCATATGGGATCCCAGCACTGTATGCCAATATTCTTCACTAAGTACTATTCCCAAATCTGTCTCCATTGTTGTCTCACTTTCCCAGATAAATCTGGTAAAAAAGATCTGTCTTGCTGTGCTGCCCTCCCTATCAGACCTTTTTCATCTTTTCTTGCCCTGCATACCTCCCGATCTAACCCCACCCAGCTGGAGCCCTCCACAGGTTCTCTATGTAACCCTCCCCTAAAAGTTCTAATTTGGAGGAATCGATAATGATGGGAGTGCGGTGTTCCTAGTCCTCTTTGTATCTCCACAAAGGAGTAGAGTCTGTCTTTGTTATAAAGGACCCCCAGACATCTCACACTCCAGTCCTGCCCAATACGAAATCCTGGGTCCTATAGTACTGGTAAGAAACCCGGGTTCTGTGCTACTTGTATTAACAAAGCCTGGTTCCCCTCAGCCCCCTTAGTTTTTTAGTGTTGTCCCATGCTTCCAGTATCCATAATACCAACGGATTGGGTTCCAACAATTGCTTATATGTTCTTCATCCCTCATTAGCCAGGTACGCTGATACTTGTCCCGGGCATCCTTCTTCCAGATCTATCCAGCTAGCCACGGCCCCCATATTGACCCAGTCTTGGAGGTAGCAATTCTGCATCGCTAAACAATATCCTTTAATATCTGGGAACCCCAGCCCTCCCTTTTCTTTTGCAATCTTGAGTCTGGCTAAGCTCATAAATGTCTGTTTCCTATGACATATAAAAGTGGAGAAGCGTCTTTCTAATCTTTTAATATTCCCTCCTGATGAACACATAGACACTATTTGCATTACATATAATATTTTGGGAAGCACTTTCATTTTAATTAGGTTTGTGCGTCCCAGCCATGAAATGGGCAAAGCTCTCAACCTATTAAAATCTTAAAGGATTGTATCAACCAGTTGGGTATAATTTAGTTAATATAAACTTCTCAGATCATTTCCTGTTTTTATCCCCAAGTACTTAAGGTGACTCTCTACTCTGCGCAGTCTCCATAAGCTGTTCCTTCCCCCCCCCAGAAACATTATTTCCGATTTATATAGATTCAGTTTGTACCCTGAGGAGGTGAAGAAGTCCACTATTTCCAGCAAAGCTGGCATTGACTCATGAGGGTGAGTAAGAAAAATGAGCAGACCGTCAGCATACAACTTTATTTTGTGCTGTTCTTCTCTTTGCTGTGGGATCCCCCTAATGGCCACACTTTCCTGTATTTCAATTGCTAGTGGCTCAATAGCTATGGCATACAATAGGGGAGAAAGGGGGCATCCGTGTCACGTACCTGGAAGAGTCATAACTCCTCTGATGGTGCCCCATTAACCAACACTCATGCCACCAGATCACAGTAAAGCATATATACCATTTCCACAAACCCATCTCCCAATCCAAAGCATTTTAAGATCTCAAACAAATATCCCCATTCTAGCCTATCAAAGGCTTTCTCAGCATCCATGGACAATATACAGGTCTGCCAAAAGCCCCACCACAGAACATTTAGCAACCTTCTCATATTATGGTAGGACAATCTTCCCTGGATAAATTCAGTTTGGTCTGCGTGGACTATGTGAGGTAACACTCTATCCAGAGGACATGCCATCACCTTCACCATGATTTTGCTATCACAGTTTAGAAAGGAGATGGGTCTGTAGGAAGCGCACTCAGTGTTGTCCTTCCCAGGTTTTCGTATAACGCATATATTTACTTTGCAGAATGCTTTAGGGAGGCCCCTCTCCCCCCCCCCCTTGCCTCCTCCATTAACTCTCTCAAAGGTTCCGCCAGGATCAACCCTAATTCTTTATAATATTCCATTACCAGTCCATCTGGTCCCCCTGCCTTACCATTCTTCAAACTTCCAATGGCCACGAAAATCTCTTCTGTGGTCACTGGAGCACCTAGCATTTCCTGCTGTATTTCAGTAAATGATGGGGTAGTAATCCCTGCCAGAAAACTATTGGCCTGTTGCTCAGTTCCCTCACATTCAGCCTCATAAAGCTTCTTATAGAACCCCCTAAAACATTGCCAAATCAGGGGGCTCGCCATTATCTAATTATCACATTGATCCCGGATAGTTGAAATGTGACCGGAGACCCTTCCACCCTTTATTAACTTCACCAGCAGTGGTCTTAGTTTGTCTCCCAATTCATATAGCCACTGTCTGGTGAGTAATAATTTGGATTTTGCTTCCCTGGTTAAGACTAAGTTCAGGGTTTCCCAGGCCACCAGCAGTTCCCTCATTACCTCCCTCCCTTCTTCTCTCACTGCTTTCCTTTCCAACTCCCTGGTCTTCTTTTCCAATTCCTCTATCTTTTTCCTATGCTGTTTTTTAATCTGAGCAACATAATTAATAACGGCACCTCTCATAAATGCCTTCTCTGCCTCCCAATAGAACCCTTTTGAGGGCACCAACCCTTCATTTGTACTGGCATATAATTCCCACTGGGACTTTATATAATTTCATAACTATTCCCTGGCCAGTAAATATGTGGGAAATTTCCATCCAGGTTTTAGTTGTTCCTGTTTTTTACCGGCATTAACTACCTGTACCATGGAGTAGATGGTAGACACGGGCAAGGGAAAAACCTTCAGAATTGGTGTTGTGTAAAGCCCCTCAAATCAAGGAGATAAAGGAGACAAAGACCTAATAGAGGAAATCCACAAAATGTCTGATAAAGGTGAAGTAATATTGATGGGTGCTTCAACCTACCAGATATTAACTGGAGCTCACTAATGGCAGCAACAACAAGAAGTAGGGATTTCTTATTGTCGCTATAAGGTGCGGGACTGTGCCAGCTTGTTAAAACCCCAACAAGGGGTGATGCCATTCTCGATCTTGTCCTCACAAATTCAGAAAGGATCAAGGACATTGAAGTGGGATGACATATGGGCAACAGCGACCATCGCATGGTAAGCTTTAAAGTAAACATAACACAGGACACCAGCCACTCAAAGATAAAGGTGCTAGATTTCAGAAAGGCTGACTTCCAAAAACTGAGGAACAACATAAGTAGCCAGTTAATGGAAATGGAGGTCGAGGATGTGGAGGTCATGTGGGGGAAACTCAAGAGAGCAATTAAGACTGCCACAGATCAATGTGCCAGATGGGTCAGTAAAGCAAAAGGAAAAAGAAATCCTCTATGGTTTTCCAAGGAAGTGACTACCACAGTCAAAGAAACTAATTCTGGTCAGATCCACCAAGGCTGCATAATGAAGTTAGTGAAGTTGTGTGGAATTGTTAGGGAGGCATGGAGAAACAAAACTACAGCTGCAAATGCCATTAACTTGATAAGGGTGTTTCATGGGCTTAAACATAAACATGAACTGCACTTAGTAAGGCCTATGATATCATTCCAAGTATAACTTGCAAACAAGTTGGGCAACCTGGAAGTGGGTCACAAGGTGGTAAACTGGGTTAGGACCTGGTTGAATGATAGAAGATGGAGAGTCATGGTAAATGGTGTTCAGTCAAAGGAAACGAGTGTGACCAGCAGGGTGCCACAGGGATCAGTCCTGGGCACAGTTCTATTTTGTGTTCTCACAAATGAAATTGCAAAGAGGCTGGAGGGGAAAGTGTGCATGTTTGTGAATGACACTAAGATCTGCAATAGGATGGATATTTTGGGAAGAGTGGAAAAATAAGGAGGAACCTAGGAAAACTAGAGGAATGGTCCAAAATGTTGCAGCTGAGATTTGATGCAAAAAAGTGCAAAATCATGCATCTGGGTTGCAGGAACCTAGGGAACGATTACCGGGGGGGAGAGGAGGGGGGCTGATGGTCATCAAAATGGAGAGGGATTTGGGGGTAATTATATTGGATGACCTAAAGGTGGCTAAACAATGTATCAAAGCTGTGAGGAGAGCCTGTGGAATGCTGTGGTGCATTAGTGAGAGGTATTACCATCAGAAAGAAGGAAGGAGGTGGTGATGCTACTGTGTAGATCACTGGTGAGGCCTCATTTGGAATATGGTGTCCACTTCTGGAAGCCGCATTTCTGTCATGCAACTTTAAATCACAAATGGGTTAAATGGTTCTATTTTAGATAGCTATCCCTTCCCCCTACTGCTCACACTGGTTAGCCTTATGGAATACAACCAGAACATATCTTGGCTAGCATGATGAATTCACCTACACAAGCTGCTTCTCAGTCTACAGCACTGTCTTTTTAAAATGTTAATTTCTTGTTGAAAATATGGCATAATCTTTCCATCCATGTTATTGCTAGACATACTGTAACTAGCTTGGCTTGAGGAAAGGTGAACATGATCAGGACCCCTTAACAATTGAGATACATATGTAGCAAATAAGTCCAGATGCGCTAACTTAGCCTACAACTGTTAAGTGTCACAGTATGCATTTTCTACTTGAAATGGTTACTTTTGCATTTATGTTTATTTTAAAATATTTAATATTCTGACCATGTGGTTATGTCAAGGACCATAACTGATCTCCAGCCTTAACCCCCCCCCAGCTCCAGCCCTGTTACCAAAGTCCTCCTATGTGTATCCCATGCATGTCTGAAATCTGTAACCATTTTGATTCCCATTAGCTCTGCTGGCAGGCTGTTCCTTGTGTCCCCCACCCTACCTCTAAAGAAAAATTTCCTTGTATCCCCCTGGACTTGCCACTTATCAATCATTTAAAATAACACAAATGTAGTTTCACATTTTTACTATAAGGGAAGCAAGAAAATGAACCAGCATGGTTAACAAATACATTGATTAACACCTGTGAATGAGTGGGAAGGGGGAGTTTTTTTCTAACATTCTGGTAGTTTTATACCTCCTGGAACCTGCTATTCAGGTTTTTTTGTATTGCATCTTGTCCCAGGCACTCTTCCCGGAGTGCAGTTTGCTCTATTGTTTAATAGCTCCTGGTGGAGGCCAGTGTCTTGTTACATTTTCTTTTGTTTCAAATTAACCAGATATCATGGCAGCCAAGGAGACACACTTTGAGTCTTAGGGTATGTACAGCATAATTAACAGGTTTTCTAAATATTAGTATTTATGCAGCCATGTTAATGTGTGCGTGTGTAAGTGTGTCATTATTTAAAGTGATTGTTTTAATGTAAACTATTGCAAATGATAATATGTTGCCCTAAGCAAGTAAGATCAGCCAGCATGGTTATTGAACAATGAATTGATGCCTCTGTATGAGTGGAGAAAGGGGATACTCGCAACACAAGTTTCTCAGTCAGATGTCATTGAGAAGCCCGACGGACTGGGTTAGTGTACTGCATTGTGATCCCACTTCCATGTGACCACTAGATGAATACCCAATCTCGCCATTCCATTTTGAGTGTCTTACTCTGATGTTTCAGGACCAAACGTCCCAATTGTGTCTCTGTTCAATTTCAGCCAAAGTTGGGTGCTGCCCTTCCAGCTCTCCTTCTCCTGTCTCGGGACACTCACAGAGATCTGCTTTTAGCGGAGCATCCCATCTCATTAATGCAGACCCTTACTACTATGAACAGGAGCGGGTAAGAGTGAAGGGAAAAGTATAATAAAATAATTTAAAAAATAAATAAATAAATAAAAACACAATTTTGCATCTCAGTGACCCAGGGCACTGTGTGGGTATTCACACGTGCCCCCCCCCCCAGTTCTTTTCCTGGCTTCAGATCCTGGGTGTACCTTCCTGAAGCATGTCCAATCTCTCCCTCTCCAGCACAAGTTTCTCTCTTTTTCTCTTCTCACTCACATCTCTTGTGGCTCCCCTGCTCAGGGCTATTGGGCCATTAAGGGATCCTAAGTTTATATTTAATCCATCACCTCTGTCAATTCAGCGACAATCATTGGTAGACACCGTGCAGGGTTGTTGGTCGCAAAGGGTGCTGCTCCATACAGTTACATTTTTAATTTTATTTATTTCTATTAAAATCTAGGAACTGTAATACCTTTGAGCCAGAAGCTCTTTTACAAAGGTTCCACATCAGCAATAACAACAGGACATAGGAGACATAACAGATTATAGAATTGATGACACAGGTATACGGAGTCAAATTAGAATACAGTGAGTAAAACAATATACAAGGACCACAATATGTAATACAATATACAACAGAACCAAACAATTCACAATAAACACAGGTTAAATATGAAGTAAGGTAACTTAACATGATTATGAGCTTACAGAGAGGGTAGGACAGTGTGGGAATTAGCCAGAGGAGGCATTGTTGAAGAGTGTTGGGGGGTGGAAGGCTTAGAGGAGAGATGGACACCAAGAGAATCAGCTGGAGTGGGCTTAGTCAATGGAAGGGGGAAGGCACACTAGAAAGGGGGTAGGGTAGCAGGAGAAGATGATAGGAAGTTTGGGCAGTTGCAAGAGAGGGGAGGTGACCAAGGTCGGGTGACCAAGGGTGAGAAAGAGATTAGGTAGGAGAGGGGGTAGGAGTCGTTAGGGCAGGATAGTGCTAGCATAATTTCAGTGGCTAGTGCCAAAATTGTCTAAGTGCTAGAGGGGAGTTCCAGAGTTCCATGGTGCACCCATCAAGGTCCAGCTAAGAAAAGCAATCACAACTACTTTGTGCTATAAGTAACTGGCAGAGCTTATGTCTAAATGGACCCAGTTTGGGTTCAGCAAGGATGTCACTGTGTAAAAAGTTAAGCCAAAATGGGGATCTGTAGGTGAAAGACCTTTGGCCTTGTGCAGTGTGGCATAAGGGGACTAGGAAGAACTGGTTATCCGACCCTCTTGTATAGTGAGGGTTACTAGAAAGGCTTAGGTACTTCTGGGCCCCCTGTGGGGAGAGCCCAATGCTAGATTTTTTAGCCAGCAGGCAGGTCTGATATTTGATCCTACCTTTCAAGCGGAGCCACCCTGTCTGCTTATAGAGATCACAAGTTAGTGTGCACCAGTGATCAGCCTGCAGGCTTTGTTTAGTACCGTTGAGACACGCTCTAGAGATGCATCAGCAACAGCGCCATACACTACCAGCTCATAATCTATAATGGAGATGATTGAGCTATGTACAGCTGTTCTTAGGGCCTCGGCAGTCAAACAATGTTTGTGTCTATAGAGTAGCCTGATACGCGTGTTGACTACTTTAGCAATGTTTTCAATGTGCTGCGTGAATGACAGGGTGCTACCTATGGTGACCTTGAGATACTTGAAATGCTGTACCTGTTCAAGGAGAATGTTTGCATTATTCCGAATTGTTAGCTGGTGGGCTTTATGCTTGTTGCGGGAACTATTAAATAACATGACATTTGTTTTTTTTGTAGTTTAACAGTAGTTTGTGCCTACTAAACCAAGTCTCTACACATGAGAAGTTTAGCTGAAGCTGGTTCTCAAGCAGTAAAGGATCAGCGTGACTGGCAAAAATTACTGTGTCATCTGCATATAGGAGGATCTTGTCAGGGCTACTGTGGAGAAGGCTGTTTAAAAAGAGGCTGAACAGGATGGGACCAAGTATTGACCCTTGCAGAATTCCTGAGCGGACTGGTTGTCTATCAGAGAGGACATTAGATATCTTCACCTGTTGCACTCTGTTCTCAAAGTAGCTTTTGAACCAACCTGTTGCTTCATTTGAGAGCCCTGTATAGGAAAGTTGCTCAAGTAGGAGAGAGTGACTGACTGTATCGAAGGCCTTGGGTTAGATCTATAAAGGCCACCCCTACCAATTGGCCTTGGTCAAGCGAGCAGTGGATCAATCCAGTGAATACAACCAATGCAGAGGTGATACTATGTCCTTTTCTAAACCCTTGCTGTTGAGGGCACTGGATCTGGTATTTCTCCAGGTATTCAGTCAGGTGGTCAGACACTACCCCCTCAAGAGCTTTGGAAAGGGGCAGAGAATAGAGATAGGCTTGTAGTTCGAATGCAGAGCAGGGTTTTAAATAATTGATCAGCAGTTTTTTTTCTTGAGATGATACTAACTGTACAGAAAGTATTTATATATATTTTGTATAAGTGCTGTGTTTATTAAACACAGTGAGGTAAGAGCTATGCATTTTCACAAAGTTTTAGCACTTTTATGAGCAAAACGCTAATCAATTTTTTAGAGTTAAATAAAACCCTGCAGAGCCCTATCACTGCATTTATGAACAGGGGTTACCGTGGAAGATTTCCACTTCTGGAGGAATTGAGCTAACCTTAATGACAGGTTCAATATTTTAGTAAGCAGTGCCAAGATTTCATCCAGGGTTGGAGCGATAAGCTTGTGATCAAGCATATCACCACTATACCTGGATTTTCCTAGAACCCTCAATATGTATTTCCTGGCCTCGGGTTCAGAGATAGTTTTGAAACAAAAGGGGGGGATGACTTTGTGTGGCTGGTCATCCCACCCTAAAGGATCCTGATTGGTAGAATTATCAAAGAAATCAATGAGAAGGACACCACTAAGGTCAGTAAAAGCATTATTAAAAGTGTTGGCAATAACTTTAGGGTCAAGTGTGGTGGTGCCATCAACACTGAGCATGGCTGGAGCCATTTTGGGGTCATACCATGTAATATCTTTAATATTGCTCCAAAACTTCCTGCCATCACCCCAGGAGTTGGTAAGCATCTCCTTGTAGTATTGACTCTTTTCAAGGCGGATGGCCCTGGTGCAGGAGTTCCTTGCTTTTATAGTTTTGTATGTCCACCTGCTTACCGGTAGCTCTAGCCCATTGCCACAGATGATCCCCAGATTTCATAAGATCGATGAGAGCTGGCGTGATCCATGGGTTACAGGCGTCCTTAACCTTGCATTTTTAAGGGGAGCATGAACATCACAGACCTTGGTAAAGCAGTTGATGAAGAAGTCTAGCGCTGTGTCAACATCCATTGCCACATCAATTGGAGACCAGTCATGTTTTCTTAGGAGTGACTTTAAAGGTACAAGGTGCCCTCAAGTAAGGAATCTACTTAAAATAGTTTTAGGTGGTGGTCTGGTGGATTTGTTCGACCAGCTGCATATAATAGGAGAGTTGTCACTAACAGAGTCCAGGAGGACAGTCGTGTTGGAGATGCGCTCTGGACAATTACAGTATCAAGTCCAGGAGCATGCTAGTTCCAGTTTTATAATTCAGTCTGGTACCAGAGGAATCAGGCAAAAATTACAAGTATACATTCCACAATACAGTGACTGATACAGTATTCCAGGGAGTACAGCATAAGTGCCGCAGTGTGCAGTTCTCCTTGTGAGCCTTTCCAGAGAGGCGGAAACATGGACGGAGTACACAGTGTGAGGATGATACCCAGCAATGAGCATATTCAAATTAAAAAACTATTCCATGAGTTAAAGTGGCAGTGATTCATCTTTTGTTTTCTTGTCCCATTCTTCCAAAATTCCAAGCAGCTTGTCCATCTCCCAAAAGGACTTCGGATTGGTGTGCAGTTGGGCGCGGCAGAGGGGCTCTGGGGATTTGGCGGCGTCCTTTCATCCAGCAGGACATAACAGGAGGAAGGAGAAGGATGCCGACTAAGGTTTGGGGATCTGTGTTCTGGGGAACACTGAGGTTTTTTTTGTAAAGTGGCATGTTGAAACCTGGATCATTTGTGCAAGTGGGAGTGAAAGGGCTGTGACGTTTGCTTAGTGCTCTAAAGGAGACAAAGTGCTTTTAGTGCTTATCGCGACTATTGATTGCTGTTGCTGCTGTAAGAGCTGCTGATTTAAGTGCTGCTTCTTACTGTAGGGTTTTTCCACAGGTACAACACCAGATTTTCTTGCAGGTGCAATGAGGGGAGCAAGCGATGATCACCAGTGACGCAGCAGGCAGAGAGCACCAATCGGGTCAACTCTCAGAGTGTGCATGCCACTGTTCAAATGGAGGATAGGGTTTAAAAACCCTAGCAAGTGGCTCTGGCCTCCTTTGGATTTGTGTATAGTCGGGCACGGCATAGGGGCTCCTGGGATTCGGCAGCTTCCTTTCATCCAGTAGGACACGACGGGAGGAAGGAGAAGGATGCCGATTAGGGTTTGGGGATCTGTGTTCTGGGGAACACTGAGGTTTTTTTTTTGTAAAGTGACATGTTGAAAATTGGATCATTTTTGCAAGGGGGAGAGAAAGGGCTGTGATGTTTGCTTAGTGCTCTAAAGGAGAGAAAATTGCTTTTAGTGCTTATCGCAGCTACTGATTGCTGGTGCTGCTTAAGAGCTGCTGATTTAAGTGCTGCTTCTTTTCATACCATCCCGACCTCTATTAAATGGCCTTGGTGGGAGGGGTCAGCTTCATGGAGTGCACTGGGCCAGGAGCTGGTGAGCAGCAGAAGGTGCACCCTCCAAGGGGAGGTACAGACACAAGTGAAGGCTAGGGAAACTTATAGATAGTACTGTATCACAAGCTGCAGGTTGGTAGTTTGATATGGTGTTCTTTTCTAGACTGGTTAGAAAAAAAACTTATAATAGTACTGTATTTTTCTTTGTCTTTCCTTTTAGTTAGTACTGTACTACTTACACATGGAAAGAACAGTGGGCTGAAATGGATGTGGGGCGGCAGTTTGGATAAACATACGGTGGAAGCTGGGTGGGGGGTCCAATCTGTCACAAGCTGAGAATGCTAGAGAAGGAAGTGCTGTGGCTTGGTAGAGAGTTGGTGAGGATGGGAGAAGAGGGGGTGCTGGGAGGTAGGCCCCACCTAGGGGTAAATAAGGACGGCAACACAGGGAGAAACGTTGGGTCGAGGGTGGAGGGGGAGGAGTGGGAGCACAATGAACAAGAGACCTAGCACTGAAGGGAAGGTTAAAGTCAGGAGGAAGGAGCCAATGCACAGCAATGATGAGGGCAGGTAACAGGTTCAGCGGTGCTGGCAGCATTGGTGGAGGAGATGGGGGAAGGATCTCAGGAGGTGGCAGGGGTGGGAAGGCACAAGGGACAGTAGTTGGGCAGGGAGGGTGGCAGGGAAAGTGGGGTGGGGCACAGCTGGGGGTGGTCATAGAGAGCATGGGTGAGGAAACAATGCTGGTAAGGTGGACAACAAGAGCAGGACAGAGGGGAAGGGGGTTCAGGGAGGATGGGAGGATGTGAAGGATAGTGAGTGAACAGTGAGGGGAGGGGACAGGTCAGGGATGGGGAGGGAGCTGTAGAGGAGGCGTACAAATGGGGAGGGATCTACAGATAAGTACCATGGTAATAGGGTGGGGTTGGGGAAGAGGAATGCATGTGTAACCCCCCTGCAAATGGGGGTTCCCAAAAGACTTCCAGGAGCATGCTTGAATGCTCCAAGCCTGAATGGTGTTTTGCGTTTAAGCCATTTATCAGTGAGTGTTTTTAGAACCTCTGGTACTGTCTCTTTAAGAGCTGTCTGCTTGCAGACATAATTAGTTTGTATGGGGGACTGTGTGTTTTTGATTGAGTACCACTCAAGCTGCTGCAATTCACTCCATTTTGCAGTCACTAGGAGTGCAAAGGAACCTATCTGAAAGATGTAACTGTTTGCCAGAAATCATTTACAGTAATAATGAAATTACAGTTTGTCTAACCTACTTTCTTTTGCAGTCAGAACAGTGTCTGCCTAGTTCCCATTCTGGTTTTGAACTGCTGAACTGGACCAATCAGTGTGGGGTAAGCTAGCTCTAAAATGGTGCCTTGGACGAATCAGAACTTGGACTCATAATCTGAGCCAGCCACAAGAGGATTGTATGAGCAGTGACTCTGGGAGATGTAGTTTAGACTTCAGCACCTTTTGGACCAACAGCAGCAGTCTATTGTGGTGACAGCCAATCCAGTCAAGAACTGGAGGAACTCAAAGGAAGTGCCGGTTTTGTCGGTTGGAGTTTCAGTTGAGCTTTGGCAGTGAAGAAGGAAGGAGCCCTGTGCTTTTTCAGTGTGCAGTTTTAGTCAAAAACGTGTAAGGCCCAGAGTTCCGTCTGCAGCTTGTGTAACAGCTTGTTAGGACTGAACTGTCCTGTGAAAAGAATCAAAGGATCTCTGAAGAGTAGAAACCAGGCTCACCTGTAGAAGACTGGAGGAATTGCTGAAAATTGCACTCGGTCTGTCAGGAACTGAATCTGCTGTGTGTTCTCCCGGGTATTGTGCAGTAATTGCGATCGGGATACAGATGCAGCCTGCCTGGTATAGTGCTTTCTTTTATATGGATGTGTGAAGAGGTTTGTGTACCTCAAGTGAGCCTGCTGACACTGAAGGACCCTATCTTATTTGGAGGTCGTGAGTACTAATTCAGGGTCGCCCCTGTTGAATTGCCACATTAAATCCAAATGGAATTACTATACTGCTGACTGTTTAATTCTCCTTTCTCTGTGTGAAAGGGCCCTACCAGCTGCCACGGTTTGGACTAGCCACTAGGGCTTGGGTACCAGGGACAGTAACTGATAGGGATAGGCCTGTCACAGAGCCATAGGTAGATTATTAGAGTGATAAGCTAATTAACCTGATTTCCCCTGTCCTTGTTATATCCCCTAAATAAATCAGAGCTGCTTGTTTCAGTAAAGTTATACTGCCTGAAGTATTTGTCTATGCTAAAGTACTGTACTGTGATTGTTGCACTGTATCTCATTTCACAGGAAGTCCCAGTGCGGAACCAGTCCTGGGGGTAAGTGTATACTGTGAAGGTAATTCTGATATATTGTGTGGGCCACTAGTGGGAAGAAGGGGGTTACAGTGTCCCCGAGGGCTGTGACCAAGTTAGTTTAACTATTGCAAACCCTGACCTCTGGGTGGAGGCACCCGCCATTGGATCCAGGCCCCTCAACCTGTTAGTGGCAAATCAGGCAGGGGTAGTAGCCCCTGGGATAGCGCCATCTAGGGGTTACACATGGGGGGGTGTACTTGTGCTGGGGGATTCCGTACTAAAAGGGATCAGATGAGGCAGTAAGGGGGAAAGACATAGTCGCATTTGGATTGAGTCCATACCTGGGTTAACAGCGGACAGAGCGGGGCAGTCATTTCTTAGGAGCGCAAGGAAGGGTAGGAAGAAACCACATCTCATGGTGCACGTGGGTATGAACAACCTAGAGGGGGATGATGGTGGAAGTAGTGAGTGAGAGATTCATGAACCTGGGAAGGCTGTGTGAGGAGATGGGGGAATCGGTGACTTCTCAGAGGTGCTCCCAGTGCCCTGCTCGAGTATGGTGAGGAAAGGGAAAATTGGGGAGTTCAACACTTGGCTGGGGGAATGGTGTTGATCCATGGGGTGCAGGTTAGTGGGTGGCTGGGGCAGAACATGGGACAATAATGAGCTATCCGCAGGGGACAGGCTACACTTGAGCGGGAAGGGGAAGGGAGTATTAAAGCAGAGGATGGGGGATACATAGCAACAAAAGTGGATTTAAACTAGGTGAGCGGGTGGCAGGTGGATTGCTGGTAGGCAGAGATCCCAGAGAGGGGAGCCAAATGAGCTTACCCCCATGCTAATGGGGAAGGAGTAAGAGTAGGGACATGGGAGGGGAAGGGAAGGAAACGGGGTGGAGGGTGGTCGCACTGAATGTGAGAAGCCTAGGTAACAAGTCAGCTGAGTTGCAGGCTCTCTTAGCAGTGGGGAGGGTGGAGATTGCAGCTGTCATGGAAACGTGGGCCACCAAGTACCAGGACTGGGATATGATGATTCCAGGATATAGGATATTCAGAAAGGATAGAGCTAAGGGGAAAGAGGGGGTGTGACAATCTATGTACAGGAAGGGATGCGGTATATAAGGGAGGAGGGGGAGGAAGGCAGGACAGAGTCCCTATGGATTCAGTTTCAGGACTCGAAGGGTAGGAAAATGAGGATGGGGTAGTATATAGACCACCAGCTTAAGGAGATGACGTGGATAGAGAGTTGGCTGAGCAAATCAGAAGGGTCTGTAGGAAGGGGAATACAGTGGTGGTGGGGGACTTTAACCTACATGGGGTGGGCTGGAGCACTCCAGCCACCATGCGTGCAGAGGATCAGATCATACTAGAAGCAATTCAGGACAGCTTCCTGGTGTAGTTAGTATGCAAGCCGACCAGATTGGAGAGGACTCTAGACCGAGTACTATCAAATGGGGAGGCTGTAAGGGATCTGGGGGTGGAGGACCCCCTGGCTGGGAGTGACCACCACTCTGTGTGGTTCACACTCAATATGGGTAGGGGAGAATGGGTACAGGAACCAGGGTGATTGATTTTAAGGGGGCGGACTTTAAAAGGATGGGGGAAATCTTGGGTAAGCATCTGGCGGGAATTCAACAAAGCATAGATGCTAGTCAAAAATGAGATATAATGAAAAAGGGCTGATGGAGGCTACTGGGGCATGTACAAAGGCACAAAGTAAGACAGGAAGGACAAAGAAGCCCAGCTGGTTGACACAGGAAGTCATGGAAGGGGTGAGGGCAAAGTGAAAAGCATTTCAGAGACACAAGAAATCGGATAGGGAAGAAGACAAGGATGAGTATGCAAAGAAGTCCAGGGAAGTTACCAGGCTATTCAGAACAGCCAAGGCTTCAAGAGAGCTGAGACTGGCACAAGGTATTAAGGAAGGAGGAAAGGACTTCTTCAGATACATTAGTGAGAGAAGGAAAAACAAGGACCAGATTGTGGATGTAGGGTGGGTGGAGAAGAGAAAGGAACAAGCAGAGGCATTGAATGAATACTTTTGTTCAGTGTGCATGAAGGAGAAAGGGGGGCAGATACCTCAAGGGACGGGTAGAGTGGGCAGTGGAGGGGAGGGGGTGACTGATATAGGGATTACAGAGGACAGGGTTCTGTAAGAATTAAGGGCATTGAGGGTGGACAAGGCACCGGGACCGGACAGCATTCACCCTAGGGTACTTAAGGAACTAGAAGAGATACTGGCAGGACTACTGGCTGACCTGTTCAATGCCTCCCTGGACACAGGATGTGTACCACAGGACTGGAGGGTGGCCCATGTGGTGCCCATTCACAAACATGGACCAAGGATGAACCAGGCAACTACAAACCAGTGAGCCTAACATCAATTGTGGGTAAGCTCATGGAGACGATCCTAAAAGAAGCTGGTGACCTTTTTGGAGGACAATGGTCTCCAGGATGATCAGCAGCATGGGTTAGTCTCAGGCAGATCCTGCCAGACAAACCTAACTGAGTACTACAACTGGGTGACCAGGGAACTGGACAAGGGCCATGCGGTGGATATCCTGTATTTGGACTTCAGCAAGTCCTTTGATTCCGTGCCACGTGGGAGGCTGGGGGGGGGAAGCTGGAATATATAGGGGTGGGAACAAAGATGGTCAAATGGATAAGCAACTGGCTGAATGGAAGGCAGAAAAGGGTTGTAGTGGGGGGGAGACTCTCATCACCAAGGGAGGTGACGAGCGGGGTGCCATAGGGATCGGTACTGGGACCAGTGCTGTTTGCGATATTCATAGCTGATATCTCACCTGGGATAGGGAGTAGGACCAGTCTGTTTGCAGATGATACGAAGATGTGAGCTGTGGTAGATGACATTGAAGCATGGAAGGGGCTGCAGGAGGACCTCACCAAACTACAGGAGTGGTCAGAAATGTGGCAGTTGGGATTCAACGCCAAGAAGTGCAAGGTACTGCACTTCGAATCTCGGAACCAGGGGAGGAGCTATCAGTTGGGAGGGATACAGCTGGAAAGCACCAAGGAGGGAAAGGATCTGGCAGTGTGAACAACTCGGCTCAGTGCAGGAAGCCGGCAGCAAAAGCCAACAGGATGCTTGGGTGTATAGCAAGGGGAATCTCCTCCAGAGATAGGGAGGTGATCCTTCCATTGTACAGGTCTCTGATCAGGCAGCACTTGGAGTACTGCATGCAGTACTGGTGCCCATTCCTGAAGAAAGACATCAGGTTGTTGGAGGGGGTACAACGGACGGCGACAAAGATGATCCAGGGATTGGAGGCAAAGTCCTGTGAGGCTAGGCTGGATGAGCTGAACATGTACTCCCTAGAGGAGAGGAGAGGAGGGATAGGGGGGATATGATTGAAACCTTTAAATACCTAAAGGGGTTAAACAATACAAATACAGAAGGGATTTCCAGATTAGAAGAGGAAAGGATACGAGAGGGCATCAGCTGAGTCTGGAGGGGGGAAGATTCAAGAGGGAAATCAGGACACATTTTTTCACAGAACAGGTGGTGGGCAGGTGGAATACTCTGCCTGAGAAGGTGGTATCCTGTAGAATGGTGGGAGGTTTTAAGAGGGATTGGAGTCAGAGTAAGGGGGGTTAATGATGACATGGGATGGGGAGGGTGAGACAGCTGCAAGTTGAGGGGCTAGCTGCATAATCGAGCCGACTCAATAGACCATGAGGCCTGTTTTTGCTGGTATTTTCATTTGTTCATAGTGTGGCTCCTTACCATTGCACCTTTACCACCCCTGGGTAGACAAAAAAGAATTCACTGCTTCGCTCCCTCAGCATATTCATCAATGGGTTAAACTGTTGCGGTTTTTTCTGTAGTCCAATGGAGAAGTCCTGATGCAAAGTTAGCCTGGCTCCCTCATACAAAAGCTCCTTCACGGCTCTATGAGCTGGTATCAGTGCTTGTCTGTCCCCAAAATGATGCATCCAAAAAATTATCTGCCAGGGTGGTTGATCTTCAGAAGGCCAGGGTGCCAATGCTCTGTGGGCCTGTTCAATCTTCAGTCAGCTGTTTTTCACATTCATGCCAAGCAATTTCGGGAGTGTTACTGCACAAAATTCTATGATATTAGATCCCTTTTTATCTTCAGGCAGCCCTCTCAATCTTAAATTACTGCATCTATTTTAACTTTCTTGATAATCCATAATTTCTTTCAGCTCTCCCAGTTCATGGTCCAAACACAACACTTTGTCTGGGATCTGCCTCGTGGCATCCTCAACATCCGAAAACGTTGCTTGACCTCTCTCATTCTCTTGAATTGTTGTAAGTATTCTGTGGTGATTTCTTTGATTTTCTCTTCAAGCTGTTTTAAGTCAAGGATTTAGCCCTTCCAGTATCTGCTTCGTGGTTAGTCAGCCTAGTGTGGTCATCTCCACTGCTGAGAGGGATATTGGGCCCATCCCAGCCCCAGCCACACTCTCTGGTTGTACTGCTTTTTTTGCAGTTTGTCAGCCAGACTTCCTCGCAACCAGGTACTCCTACATGGTTATCTGCACCAGTAAGTAAATTAATTTTTTGTTGAGTGCCTCTTATATTGCAGAAAATACTACTTTTAAACTTCGTGAGACGGTGCTCCAGAGGATTGCATCCTTTCACTTCAGCTGTTCATTAGCACCCTCTAAAGCATAATTTTTAGTTGCTATTATGTCGGCTCGAAGGATTTCCAAGCTTCAGGCTCTGATGTGTGTGTCTCCTTATTCGGTTTTCCACAAAGAAAGGTTGTCTTTATGTATCAACCCTAGGTTTTTACCAAAGATGGTGTCTGAGTTTACCCTGGATCAAAAACTCCCCTTGCCTGTTTCTGCCTGTTTATTTCCCAGAGCATGCCAATCCATGGGAAGCACTGCTCCATACTTTAGATGTATACAGAATACTCAGATATTATGTTCATTGCACAAGGGACTGCAGGAAGTACTTGCAGCTGTTAGTTTCTTTCACCCCTGGGAAAGAGGAAGTACCAGTTTCTAAACTGAGTCTGTCCAAATGGTTAGCCAATTGTATTTTCTGTTGTAGGAAGTACGGTAAGGAACTTCCTGAGGTTGTGCGTGGCCACTCCACCAGAGGCATGGCCACTTCTGTTGCCTCTTTCCGGAATGTGTCAGCCGTTGAAATCTGTGCCACTGCCACTTGGAGTACTGTCCACTGTCACTAAACACAACAGTCTGGATATTGCCTCTAGGAAATTAGCAGTCTTTGGCCTGGCTGTGCTTCAAAGCCTCCTGTCTTAGGCCTATAGCCTCCAGCTACCCAGACTGTCTCTCTATCAGTACTGCTTGGGACTTGTTCCATAGGTGTGAGCCGATGCAAAAGATATCCTTGATGAAGATGGTACAGTTATGCAAGAGCTTACTGTAAGAGTAAATCTTCGAGAGAATCTCTGGCATCAGGCCATGCCATCCCACCCTCCATCCCCCTTAGCCGCACAGCTTCTCACTTCCTGTCTCTCTCTCTCTCCAGGACAATCTACCTTCTATTTCACATTTCTTAGTGACAGGAACCTCTAGATCTCTCTCGGTTCCCCAGGAGGAGGTCCTCTGCATATGGTCTGCAGCAGGGGAACCGAACTGGTCGTGGGGTCATTCACGTTTATATGGGAAGGATGCTGTTGGCCGATGTCATCATGGGTGCGGCTCCTAGTAGACTGCTAGTGAAAAAGTTTCCATGTGGAACTAGTGCCTGGTGGTTATAATTCGATAGATGTGGTCTGATGCAAGAGATTCTCACAAAGATATATTGCTACGGTAAGTTCTTACATTACTGTACTTTACTTGGCCTTCTTCACCTGAATCCTGCTACTTTTAACCACCACATACAACAGGTAAAACTCACTATCACCCAAAATGCCTCCAGCCAGACTCCCATCTTCGCAACCTTGTCCCTCCCTCCCTGACCCACACTGACATCTCACTAGCCACAGGACGACATCACCACCACTGCCCCCCCTCCCAACACCCACATCCCTCCTGGCTGCCTGGATACCCACCATCCAACACACTATGTTCCCACTCACGGAGCTGCTGCAGCTTCACCTCTCGAGTCGACCACTCATCACTGACCTCTAGCTATCGAGTTCCCCACCCCAATGCACTGGCCACAGATGCCTGAGGCCAACACAGTTCACATGGCTCCGTGCAGTGCCAACATTGCACGTGGCACAGTGCAGTATTGGCAGTACACATGGCATGTGTCATTGGTAGTGCACATGCCACAGCGAAGTGTCAGCAGTGCATATGGAACAATATAGTGTCTGCGTTTCAGTCCTACCCCATGCACAGCTGGAAACCCCCTTCCTACAGACCATAAACTCACTTGCAGCTGACCCCCTTCCAAATAGACTGGTAGTGAGCTCCCCTCCCACACACACAGCTGAAGTCCCTCTTTGTATAGACCAGCCACCTCCCTTCAACTGGAACCTCCCTTCCTCTGAAGAATAGACTGTGTCCCCTCCCACCCCACAGCTGCAGCCCCTCTTTCAACTGACAAGCCATCACCTGCAGTTACCCCCGATCCCCCCTTTGAAAGACAGCCAGAGAGCAGAGGATCCACAGCAGACAACTACTGCTATGGTGCTGCACAGGGTCCAGTAGCATTACTTCTGCCAGAAAAAAATGCATATATCCCCCTCCCTCGCTCTCTGACTCAGTTACTCTGCTTGATGGCCACGAACATGGCAGTTTTGTTAATTTAAAATGCTGGAGAGGCTGAGCGCACAACCCAAAATGTGGATGTAAATGGGCAGCCTCCAGGTCTTGACATCTGCAAGGAAGGGACTGGGGAGAGAGGATCGGGCTGTGTCACAGCGCGTTGTCAGCTATGCATGGTGCACAGTCCAGTGTTGGCATCACACATGACACAGTGCAATGTGGGTATCATACATGGCACAATGTTTTGTTGGTACTGCATGTGGCACAACGTGGTGTAAGCATTTCACATGGCACACCAAAGAGTCAGCAGTGCATGTGGCACAGTGCAGTGATACCACTTCATGTGGCACAGCGAAGTGCCATGAGTACTGCCACCACAGTACAGAGCCATGTGCACAGCAGACACCATAGTGTGCCACATGCACTGCAGAGAACCATGTGGATTGTTCTCACTGCACTGTACCTCATGCACTGCCATCTCTGCACAGCACCACATGCACTCCTGTCTCTGCACTGTGCCACATGCACTGATGTCACTGCTTTGTCACCTGTATGACTGTCACTGAAATGTTTTACATGTATGGCTTCCACTACACTGTGCCACATGTACTACCTGCACTGTGCCATGTGCACCTTACTGTGCTGTGCCACGAGCACTGCTGTAATTGCACTGTGTCATGTGCACTGCCATCACTGGTGCCCACTGGAATCCCTGTAGCCATGTGCACTGTAGACATCACAGTGTGCCACAAGCACTGCAGACACTGCACAGTGCACTGTTGTCATTGCACATGTCACAGTACAGTATTGGTAGTGCATGTGGCCCAGTATAGTACTGGCATTGCACTTGGCCAGGCACAGTGTCAACATTGCACATAGCACATGTTTTCAGTAGTGCATGTGGCACAGTGAAGTGTTGGCAGTGCTCATGGCACAGCAAAGTGTTAGTAGTGCACATGGCACAGCATGGTGTTTGCAAAGCATGTGGCACAATGCAGTGACACCGGTGTAGGTGCACAGCGTAGTTCAGTCACAGTGAAGTGCCATGTGTACTGCCACCACATGCACTGCCTGACACCACCATGTGTCATATGCACTACAGACATTGTATTGTGCAACATGCAGTCAACAGTGCACTGTGCCATGTGTGATGCTGACAGTGCACTGTCATGCCTACACTTTGCCATATGAAATGCCAACACTATACTGTGCCACTTTAACTGTGCGCTTCCAGTCCAGGTACAATATCGGGTATGTTTTTTCTTTTAACTCTCATAACAGTCTGTAGCACACCAATACTACCCCTGTGATGTGCACAATAAATACTCATTTAATGAACACCTGTATCTATTGTGTAACCCTCAGGGCCCACTTAGAATAGGAGCCCCAGGGAACAGTGTTTGTGAGAAAAATATGATTATTTTGGGCACTCTTGCTGCAGCATGGCCAACAGTAAATCCCTGCAATACACATACCCAAGCAGCCAGTTCACCATGGTAGCAGCCCTGTATCAGTTTCCAGTATGTTTCCAGCACAGCCCATGCACCAGTATCTACTGCCACAACTGGCACTGCAACAGAAACCAAAACCAAGGAACTTTTGGATTTTTTTTCTTCGTGGAACTGCCTGTAATACTGTGAAACCTCCCTGGGTAAGCAGCACAAAACAGCTGACTAATGGCAGTGCATGTTGCTCAGTGACAGCATTACACGTGACACAGTCCAATGACTGCTGAACATGTTGCACAGTGCACTGAGAGCAGTCCTGGATGGGGAGGGGATTTTCCAGTTCAGGGGGTTACTGGCAGCATGGAAAGGGTATTTTTGTGTGAATTCTGTGATTAAGTGGAAGTCAGTTATTTATTTTCTGCTGATTGTTTTTATTCCCCTTCAATTTATAGTTTGTTCCCCCACTTCCCTTTGAGTCCCTGTCCAGAAGTTGCTGGCAGTACCAGATACAGTACTTGGGTGAGCACTCCTTCTGTGTGCCCCTTCTGGAGCTGGACCACACCCAAACCTCCACAAAAGCAGACTAGCCTCACCCCCCAGCAGACAGCATTTCTTGCAGCTCCTTCCCCCGAATGTGCAAATACAAAATCAAAGAAAAAAAAGTTTAATCTCATGGGGCGATACAGTAAATATTTATTTACTAATTTATTCAATTTTGGTAACCAGGTAAACCCGCTGAGCCCCAAAGGTCCCTTTTTCAGGTGCGACCCGGAGTTAGTTACACAGTAAAGCATTTCATACACAGAGGAAGTACATCCATGTTGCCAATAACCCCTCTCCCCTGTTGTGCACACCACACACAGTGCTCCTGTTCCTGCCATCCTCTATCTCTAATCTGTTACAGAGCAATGGCCAGAATGCCTGGTAGCTAAAAAACAAATCCAACTGAATGCATGACTCCAGGATGAATGAGACACAAGACAACATGCATATTAAAAAATATTTCATTTACCGATGTTTAAATGCTGCCGAGTGCAGTCCCCAGGGAATGCACATCCACATGTCTCCTAGGAGGTGGATCATTGGCACCTGCTAGTAGCTGACTCCCCCCCCCTCAGGTGGCCCAAGGGGTGGGAGTCATAAGTGATGCACCCCCTAGTTCCCAGTTTTGTACGTCACATTCCAGTCATTGTTGAGAGCTACATAAGCAACAAAAAGGCCGATAAAATGGCTGCTAATACTACAGAAAATGAATGTGCCGCTTGAACCTATGTGAATGTCAGTGGAACAGTTCCGGATCTTGACATCCATGATATGGCAGTGCACTTCACATACTCCACGATGAGGTGTTGCCATTCTAGTCTTCAAGTTCTGTGGTTGTGACACGCCCAGAAGGGAGGCCTGGCAATGACGTTTTTATGGTACAAGCTGTGCCTCAAGCGTGTCCTGGGCTGATGGGAGAGACTCTGACTGCTACACGTTCAGCCTAGCCTGGGGGCTCCTTCAGCATTTATGCCTTGACTTTCATCCTCAGGGTAGCACTACCCCCAATCTAGTCCTCTGAGACACGACTCCGCATCTTTCCTACTGACTGTCTCCCTATGCCTCTGATTGGTCCATTAATGCTGCAATTCTATTGGACACCCCTTGGAGCACTTGGGATTGGTGTCTTTATTACATCACCAATTGTAAGCAACAAAAAAACCAATCCAACATTCTTTCTCTCCTTTTTTACTCTCGCTTCATTTCGGTATTGTCGTTTTACCTTGTCTTTGTGTTTTTTTCTTTGGACTTGCATTGGTAAGTGCAATGCCTCATTTTGTATTTTTTTTTCTGTTTATTCCTTTTTTCTCACTCAGAACATTGATCAAATATTATTCTTTTAACTGTAAACACACATGTTCAGACAGGAGAAAAACCTGAATGAGCCAATTCACAGCATTGTTCCTTTTTCTCAGTCTGGCCATTGATGAGCACTATCATAGCCTTCTCCCGTCCACCCCGCCATGCACAAAAAAAGTTTTCATTAAGTTTTTTTAGGACCATACTTTCACTACAGGTATTGTTGGGGACCCTCACACAGGATCTCGAAATTGCTGTTACAGTCATGTGTTAGCCTGAAGGAAAATTGTATGCTGCCAAATTAATTTGCATGAAGGAAAACTGTATGCTGGAAAATGAATTCATCTGTGAACCCACTATCTTTATAAATAAATGCACTATGCTCGACTGTGCTCTCATTTGGGATATTAGGGATTTGCATAATAGTGGTTTAAAACTTCACCAACCCAGAGAGTCTTGGTGAACATTATAAAAACAGGTGGATATAGAAATGCAACATATAAAAGCAACTGTGCCACTGTTCACAGTGTGAGCATCGCCAACTTGATTTTTCAGCACTGTTGGGTATTTTGCTGGGCTCTGTTGGACACCCTCTGATTTTGTTATTATGATCTAACAAACCCTTAGTTACCTGCAGGGAGACGTAACCCTTTGGGGAACATCAGGAGATCACTACGCCATAACAAAACATACAATACCCCTCTTACAGGTTCTAGGACTGAGAAATAAAAAGAAACCGAAACAATTATAAAAGCAACATAAGGTTCTTTTATTGCCCTACCAGCTTGCCTATAGGACAGTCATTATACATTGCGCATTAATCATGTAACATAAGTACCTGGGAGTCTGGCTCTCTTGAACACTGCAGTGTCATGCAGGGACTGCCTGTGATTTCCTAGGAGAGGCTACGGGGTTTTATACCCTGATAACATCTAGTCTGGTGATAAATACACCAGCTCATGTGCGTATAATGATTGCACTTACTATTACTCTTATTGGTCAATTTGGTGAGCTGATGGGGTATTATCTTAGTTGCCCTTCTGAATGCTACAGTATTGTAGCTTTCTACACATGTAGCATTCTACTCATAAGAACACGCTTATATATTATGGTAGCACGGTAGTGCTACCATAGTTAGGGTTGAGGAGCCATTTACATGTTAAACCTAAAATTTTGCACCTTAATAACTTTGCAACCGTTCAACGGATTTGCCTGAAATTTGGAAAACACAATCAAGAACCATACATCTTGGGATCTGCCAACTTTTGTAGTGTTCAGATATACGGCTGTAGAGTTATTAAGCGTGATCTGCGCACGCATTTACGCTTTTTTGAATTCTTTGCTTGTCCCTACAGCTCACACGGTTTGTACGACTGGTCCAAAAACTTCAGGGAACATGCAGACGGGGTCCCTGATGTGCCTTTTGAAGATTTTGTGAAAAAATATTGAACAGTTTAAAAGTTATTCAAAAAACAATTCCCATTATAAGTCAATGGGAAACATTAATAAAAAGTTCGAAAGTGTCGCAAATGCAGTTTTTACTTTCGCAAATGGCCCTTTTACTGTCACAAATCTGCCATTTTGTTTTCAATTGGTCATCAGAAAAATGCTTGGCATTTAAATTTGGGACCCTTTAGCAACCTCATTCTTTTTGTATTCACCTAGTCGGACCCTGAGGATGCTAGGCATGTCTTTATTTTGGGGAACAACACCTCAGAAATATGTTTTTCACATTTCTGGAAAAAGTACTTTCCCAAAGTACTTTCACATTTGTGACACTGTCACATGAATTTATGAAAGCTTTCGCAAAGTTCGACAGTACTTTTCCAGGCTGTGGCAAAATGACAGCAATTCTTTGCCACCCTGCTGCAAAAGAACAGTTTGGTCTTTTGGGCTGAAATTTGAAGGGAACACAGCCAACATCTCACAGATGTGCCTTTCAGTGTTTTGGTTAAAAAATATTACAGGGCAGCATAGTTACGGCACTCCAAATTTGACATTTCTTCCCATAGGATAACATTACGGCATCCGTCGCATTACAGAAATCCTTTGCCGCTCACCTGCAAAATAACGGTTTGGTCTTCTGGGCTGAAATTTGGAGGGATAAAAGCCAACATCACACAAATGTGCCTTTTTGTGGTTTGGTGAAAAAATATTACAGGGAGGCAAAATTATGGCACTCCAAACTTCTCTTTTTTTCCATAGGATAACATTACGGTGTTCGCCGCGCCTTTCAGGGCCCGTATCTCGGAAACGATGCGAGATATGGACTTTTCGTCAGAAAAATGCTGAGTACAAAACTAGCCAGGAAAGTCATAAATCATATGACTTTAAAAAATGTTTTCTACATTGTATGGTTCCTGAGATATAAGCAGTTTAGTATTCCAACTCCTCATTTTCTGCTCCTAGACCCATTATTATGCATACATTCTTTGTACTCACTGTCTTTCTCTATGCAGCTTTTGGGGAAAACCAGCCTGTGCGCTTACATTACTGTTACTCTTACTGCTTCTGCTTGCGGTTCTGTACCCATTTCACATTGTTCTGTCACGCCCCATGTGCTACTCCCTTATGCTTACTTGGCGCTTGCGTTTGTGTTATTTTAACCATTTCTGTCTACAGTACTGTTTATCTTTGTGTTTCACTTTGTGTCACTATATACATTACCATTTGCATTTGCAGACACTGTGTTACTATGTGACAAGACATCACGTGGCGGGAGCATTTCTCAGACTAATTCTCAAAAAGAAGGGAAATTAGAGGCAAAAAACTCCATTTAATACATTAGTTAGGGCTGTGCCACAGTGACAAAAGTGAGGAAATTCGTGTTAGGGTTGAAAGCCCCCCTAGAACCCCCACGCCCACACTCCCAACCGGCATCGGGGTGCACATTGGGGTTGTCGGTTCTAACTCTCACCCCATTCTCCTATTCCTCTGCTTCTTCACACATCTGATGGGGTGAGAGTTGGGCCAGCAACCCCAATGTGCACCCGATGCTGGTGGGGTGTGGGTAGGGGATCCTAGGGGCTCAACCCCAACACTGAATTCTCACTTTTGTCACTATGGAACAACCCTAACTAATGCATTAAATGGAGATTTTTGCTTTTAAGATATATATATATATATATATATATATATAGGATACATGATGAGCAGAAGTGGGATATGGAAAATATACTCACTCCTGTAGAGTAAGCTGTGTATTCTCATGAGTGCCGAAGGCAAGAGTGAAAATACACAGCTCATTTATTTATTTATGAGATTTACCAGGAAAGCATACTGAGCTAAGAGCTCGATTCCAGATGCGACCTGGGGGCTGAGACCCATAATTACAATACATGGATATAAACAATAAACAAAAACATTTTTTTGGGGGGGAGTCAAGGCTTTCCTGTAAACATTCGTTTAGAGAACACAGACAGGGGTTCAATATACATTGTTCAGAGTGACAGGGTCAATACAGTACATATACTTTTATAGTACAGCAATCAGGAATAATTAGAGTAAATTAGTTATAACAGGAGCAGCTGGAAGAGAAATGGGCTTTAAGTAGAGGGTTGCATTGGTATGTGTTCTGTGCATGTCTTATGGAGGCCGGCATGGAGTCATGAGGCAGGAGTGAGAATATTTTCCATATCCCATGATCTGCCCATCATTTGTGTGATTTATACCACAGGGGTGAGAGCTTTAGGACCATTTTTTCTGATTCTGTGTATTTCCTGCTCATTCTGTGTGTGCTGTCAGTGTGTGTGTGTGTGTGTGTGTGTGTGTGTGTGTGTGTGTGTTCTGAATGGACTGGAGTGAGAAACACAGCTGACAGTGTTTTGCAAAGCTAATTGAGTGAGTAAGAGGCTCCCTGAGAA